>JAJPUD010007953.1:77451-98029 GCA_023553655.1 Myrmecobius fasciatus | reverse complement strand
ATAATTTATTTCCTCTTCTGTTAACCTAGGCAATCTATATTTTTGTAAATATTCTTCCATTTCATTTACATTATCAAATTTATTGGCATAAAGTTGGGCAAAGAAACTTCTAATTACTACTCTAATTTCCTCTTCATTGGAGGAATGTTCTCCCTTATCATTTTTGAGACTAACAATTTGATTTTCCTCTTTCCTTTTTCTAATCAAATTAACTAAAGGTTTTTCTATTTTGTTGGTTTTTTCATAAAACCAACTCTTAGTTTTATTTATTAATTCAATAGTTTTCTTATTTTCAATTTTATTGATCTCTTCTTTAATTTTCAGAACTTCCAATTTGGTAATTAATTGAAGGTTTTTAATTTGGTCTTTTTCTAGCTTTTTTAATTGTAAGCCGAGTTCATTGATCTTCTCTTTCTCTGTTTTATGCAAGTAAGCATCTAGAGATATAAAATTACCCCTTATAACTGCTTTAGCCATGTCCCACAAATTTTGGTATGTTGTCTCATTATTGTCATTCTTCTGGATGAAATTATCGATTCTGTCTCTAATTTGCTTTCACCCATTCATTCTTCAGGATTATATTATTTAATTTCCAATTAACCTGTGGCCTATTATCTCCTGGCTTTCTATTACATGTGAGTTTTATTGCATCATGATCTGAGAAGGATGCATTTACTATTTCTGCTTTTCTGCATTTGATTTTGAGGTTTTTATGCCCTAACACATGATCAATTTTTGTATAAGTTCCATGAACCCCTGAGAAAAAAGTATACTCCCTTCTATCACCATTCAATTTCCTCCAGAGATCTATCATACCTAACTTTTCTAGCCTTTTGTTTACCTCCCTAACTTCTTTCTTATTTATTTTGTGATTTGATTTATCTAATTCTGAGAGAACAAGGTTGAGATCACCCACTAGTATGGTATTATTGTCTATTTCTCCTTGCATCTCTGTTAGTTTGTCCTCTCAGAATTTGGATGCTATACCACTTGGTATGTATGCTTAGTATTGATACTGCTTCATTGTCTATGGTACCCTTTAGTAAAATATGATTTCCTTCCTTATCGCTTTTAATTAGATCTATTTTTATTTTTACTTGATCCAAGATAAGGATTGCTACCCCTGCCTTTCTTTGTTCACCTGAAGCATAGAAGATTCTGCTCCAGCCCTTTACCTTCACTCGGTATGTATCTGTATGATTTAGATGTGTTTCTTGTAAACAACATATTGTAGGATTCTGGCTTTTAATCCAGTCCACTATCCGTTTCCGTTTTATGGGAGAGTTCATCCCATTCCCATTCACAGTTAAAATAACTATATCTGTATTCCCTGCCATCTCATTTACCCAGAGTTATGATTTTCTCTTCCCTTTCCCCTCTCTCCCTTCCCCCCTCCCCAGTACTTTATTTTTAATGACCACCTCCCACCAATAGTCCTCCCCCCTTTAGAGTCCCTCCCTCCCCTTTATACTTTTCCCCTAATCCTTCTATTAGTTTATCCCTTTCCTTTCCTCCTTTCCCTCCCACCTTCACACAAGGAGGGTCAGGTCTTTCTTTGAAGCCAAATGTGTCTGATATACTCTCTTAGAGTCCAATCTAATGAGAGTAAGGTTACACAATACTTATCGCCCTCCCTTCTTTCCCTCAATTATATTAGATCTTCTATGTCTCTTTATGAGATTTTGCCTTATTTTACCTCCTTTATTTTTACTTTATTTTGCCTCCTTCCCCCCTCCTTTTTTCAGTATGGTATCCCTTCCACCTCTAATTTCCTTTCCATTATTATCAAAGAAAAATCGAATTATACCCCCATTCTTTAAGGATACCTATAGTAGAAATATAGTTCTCAAGAGTTCTTTCCTTTTTACCTTTTTATTCTTCTCTTGAGTTCTGTGTTTGGAGGTCAATTTTTTGTTCAGATCTGGTCTTTTCATTAGAAATATGTGAAATTCTACTGTATCATTGAATGACCATCTTCTTCCCTGGAAGATGATGCTCATTCTAGTTGGATAACTTATTCTTGGCTGTAATCCAAGTTCTTTTGCGTTTCGGAATATCTGATTCCAGGCCCTTCGATCCTTTAAAGTGGAAGCTGACAGGTCCTTTGTAATTCTAATGACAGTTCCTCAGTATTTGAACTATTTCTTTCTAGCTGCTTGCAATATCTTTTCCTTGGTGCTATAGTCCTGAAATTTGGCCACAATATTCCTTGGGCTTTTAATTTTGGGGTCTCTTTCAGGAGGTGATCGGTGAATTCTTTCAATACCAATTTTGCCTTCTGATTCTAAAACATCAGGGCAATTCTCTTTCATGATTTCCTGGAAGATATAGCATCAAGGTTCTATTTTTCATTGTGGCTTTCAGGGAGTCCGATAATCCTTAAATTGTCTCTCCTGGATCTGTTTTCCAAGTCAGTTGTTTTTCTTAGAAGATATTTCATATTTTCTTCTATTTTTTCATTTTTTTTTGTTTTTGTTTGACTGATTCTTGAAGTCTTATTGAGTCATCTATTTGTTCAATTTTAATTTTTAGAGTATTATTTCTTTCAGTTATCTTTTTTTCTCCTTTTGTATCTGGCCAATTGAATTTCTTGATTCAATGCATTCTTTTTCCATTTTGCCAATTTTATTTTTCAATGAATTGTTGTCTTTTTCCAATTCACCAATTTTGTTTTTCAGTGAATTGTTGTTTTTTTCCAATTCACCATTTTTATTTTCCAGTGAATTGGTGATTTTTTCCAATTCACCAATTTTATTTTTCAGTGAATTGTTTTCTTTTTCCATTTCACCAGTCCTGTTTTCCAGTTTTTGATATCTCTGTTGCCTGATCTCAATTTATTTCCCCATTCTTCTTCTAGCTCTCTTTTGAGATTCTTTATGCATTCTTCCAGGTAAGACTTCTGGAAGGGAGACCAGCTTAAGTCCGCCTTTGTGGCTTCATCTGGGATTGTTTTCAGAATTCAGGATATGGGGTCTGCCATACTTTCTCTCCGTAAAAGCTGTTTATGGTGAGAGCCTTCTTCTTCTTGCTCATGCTTTTGAGTTGAGGTATCAGTCACCAGCAGGGAATATTGCCACCGTTTCGATTTGCCCTGGGGCAGTTTGTCAAGTTGACTTCCAGTCTGAGGCTGGTCGGGCTAGATTCGCACTAGGACCACGTTTTCAGCTGCTCTCAATCCACCCTTTACCAAAGGCAGATCTGCCAAAGCACCTGCCCGCAAGCAGAGCAAAGTGGCCCAGGCGTCTCCCAGGGGCTTCCTGGGTGCCTAAAATCCGCCCCTCTATCGCAGCCCTGATTTCTGCCCCAGCTGGCGTCTGATTGCGACCAGCGGCCGATTTCCCCTGAGGCTAACCTCCAATGTTTTTTCAAAGTAGATTTTTGATAGAAGTGCATTGTAGTTCAAGTGTTTGGTGGAGCCCTCACTCCCAAACCAGTTCGGAGGCTCAATTTGTCTGGGTCTGAGGGAAGGTCTCAGGAGCTCACAGAGAAGGCTGTCTGCAGTTAGCCATCTTGGCTCTGCCCCGCTAATTAGTTCTTTCAAACATTATTTTTTGTTCATTTGTTGACAAAATTCTTATCATGCCTGTTAGAATATCTATTAAAAACATCAACTGAGTGAATAATCATGACTGAGGGAGTTGAGAAGGAGAGGATGAAAATTCCTAAATGCAGTGATTAAATTAGGAATTTCAATGGTATAAGCACAATAACAGTAGAATGTGTGTGTACTAGTATTTGGACATATTGTAGACTATTTAATTTACCTCAGGAGTGCAAACAGTCTGGAGTATATAATACTGTTGTGAAACCACAACAAGAACCCATTTGAACTTGCATATTAAAAATTTATAGTGGATAAAATCTGTACTAGAATGACTTTTTTATTCAGTGACATGTTGCAACTTGGACCCAGGAAGTGAGGAATTAAATGGTTAGATTTTTCTAGTGTAGAGGATTAGGAGGTGAACCAAAGTAGAAAATAGTAAGTGTAAGGGATTTCTGAGAATACAGCTAGTAACTCATTAAAATGGCAGACTGAATATGGTTATGGAGATTAATGAAGGCAGAGAAGGTAATGAAATCAGAAAAAAAAAGGATTCAAGAGATGGGAAAGATGGGAAAATAGGGCAAAGAATCAATTTAGTGTTGATGGAAACTTGTGGAATGATGGAGTAATTGGAGATTGGTTTTAGAAAGTGCATTTTCAGAGTTTGACATTTCAAGAGTGGAGAGTCTGACGTAAAGTTTAATGTATAGTTGTTCTGGTAGCTAAATTGGAGTGGAAAAGAATGTTATTATAGTTAAGTAGACATAGGAATTGTTTTGTTAGTGTGTTAGACATGTTGGTGTAATTTTTAATGGATTATAGGAATTAATATGAATATTATTCCTAAGGATAATAACAAAAGATGGGATGGAGGTAAAAATGTGGACGATTTGTATAGATTACATTGATGAAATCACAACAAAAGAATGGAGAGAGGTTTGATATAAATAAAACATTATAGTACAGTGGGAAAGAGAATTAAATTGGAAGTCAAAAAACTTGGGTTCAATCTAGCTCCATCAATGACTACCTGTTTGACTTTGGGTAGTTACATAACTTCCCCAAACTTCAGTTCTCCATCTGTTAAATGAGATGGGGTGGACAAGAGTCTCTTTTAACTCTGAATCTATAATTCTATAAATTCAATTTACCAAATGTCTGTTTTGTTTTAAGTGCAGGAGATATAAAGACAAAAGTAAACATAGTAACATAGCAATGTTAGGTTGGAGAGAACATCATTAAGTAGAAAGGGATGAAGATCAAAACACATATAATAGTGGTGAAACCTGGGCTCATTCTTGGAGGAAGATAAAACTTCCAGGTATAGAGAATGTCAAATGAAGGGAAATAAAAGAATGTTATATTCAAGGGCTAGGTAGGAGTCCAACTTGGCTGGAATATAAATTATGTGAAATATGATTGGGTGAAATAAAGATAGAAAGATAGGCTAAAACCAGATGGAAAGATTCCTTAGAAGTCAAAGTAGAGAACCAAATCAAAAGCAGTAGGGGTGGGATAAGGTTTATGTCAACTCTACTCCCTGGCCAGAAATAAAATAGTTCTATCTCATGAGTTTGGAGAGAAGTAATGTGTTCTGGATTGTCCCAGCTTTCAGTTTAAGTGAGGAGAGGGAAGACATATTGACAGAATATTTTGGGTCAAGAGATAGGGATAAAGAGCACTTATGCATAAAAATCTTCACAGATTCTCTTTATAGAGAACTGGAAATAACATTCAATGATTAAAGGGGAGTTGAGTGAATTATGGCATATTAATATAATGTTGTATTGTGGTACTGTACAAAAATATGAAATGTACAAAGAAATATAGAAGACCCACATGAAGTGATTCAAAGTAAAATTGGTAGAAGCAAAAATGTTTATATATTAATCACAATTTTATAAGTCTACATACACATATATATATACACATGTACACATACATACACACACACACACACACACACACATATATATATGCTTCTATACAGATAGATGGGGTATCCCAAGAGTCTCAGTGCAGTTCAAAATTATTAAAGAATGCATGTGTGTATTTGTGTTTCTTCCCAAGCTCATTCCAAGCTAAACTACCTGAACTTTAATCATTAACTTCATTCTCCTCATCGCCATTTTGGGTTCTGCCCATGGAACACTGGATTCCCTAAGTGATCTGCCTCATTTTTACTGCAAAGAGGCTACCTTACTTCCTGGTAATTTCTAAACCATGTAATTATAGGTATATTGCACCCAGTTCCTCTCCTCTGTCATCATACACTTCCCTTGTAAACCCCTCTTTATATGTTGCCTTCTCTAATTGAAAAGTAAGCTCCTTGAGAGCACAGACTGTCTTCTTTGCATAAGCATACTGGAGAATTGCTTGGTTAGTGTACTGAAGATGTTAACATAAATATTAGGTTATTAGAAGAATTCATGTGAATATTGTTTCTTAGGATTATTTAAGAGAATAGAGTAGGGAAGAATACTGTGAGCCATATTTATTGATTATCTTAGTAAAGAGAAACAAAGACAGGGAATAAATTCATACACATATGTATATATGCACATTCACAAGTGTGTGTGAAGAAAGAAAAATCAAAAGCAGTAGAACTTTAGACAGATCTAGAAAGAAACAAAAAGTCATAACTTTGCTATTGAGATGATTTTGGAGCAAGTAGAATCAAAAGCATGCTCAAGGAATTGATGTTTTAATTGAAGATAAATTCAAGTTGAGTTGGAGTTATCACCATAGATTCTACTCAGCTAAAGAATTCTGTACTCTATAAATTTTGGTGCCTTGGTAGGGGAATTAGTAAAAATAGCCCTGCCTTACTGAAGTCTCTGATAAATATTTTATATAAGATTTTATTCTTTGGATTGTGTATTTGATTTATTTGTTTTTGTTTTCTGTTGTCAGGAATCTAGTCTCAGTCATAGGTCCAAGACATGTAAATTGGTACTAGGTACTAATTTGAATGGCAGTGTTAGTATATATAGAGATAATTCAAAATTTTTGTATTTTAGAGTATTCATCAATCAATTAATAAGCACTTATTAAGTGCCTATTTTTATTGTGCACTTATTAGCACTTTTATTGTGCTAAGCAATGATTATCCATTAGATTTCTTGAGTCTTCAGGAGAATTTGTACTTATTTTCATTCCTGGGCTCTTGACGTCTAATAAACTCTGATACTCTATTCAAAATCCCTACACACACACACACACACACACACACATTGTATGTGTATATATATATATATATATATATATATATATATATATATGGCTTTGAATGCCACCTCCTTCATGAAGGCATTACTTATTAACACAATTAGAATTTCCATCTCTGTTTTCTGAACTTTTGTGACATTTCATATCACTCAACTTGTCTCTGATAGATATGCTTTGTATTTTCTACAGGTGTGGTTCTCCATCAAAGCAGGACCCCTGCTACCTGTGATAGTAGGATAATTAGATAGAATTCAAGAAGCTGGTCTAGGCTAGGAACTGAGCATTACTTTGATTGGAATTGGCAGCCTCTCTAAGATTTCGGTCTCATATCAAGCTTACACTGGATAAATATAAATTCAGTGTGTGTGGTGGGAGTAGGGTAAGGTAGGGTATTAAAGCAGGAAATTTGGTTGGTCCAGAGAGTAGATAATGGAGATTATATCATAGATTTCATTTGTATTAGGTACACATATAATTCTAAGGAGAATAATATTAGTATTAAAATCAGAAGAACCTGCCAACATTTTTCCTTTCTTATTTTTGTTGATCTCTATATCCTTAGTTTCCTAATATATCCATATCTTTCTCTCTTCCTTCCATCCCCAATGAGCCATTCCTTGTAGGTTGAAGTAACAGATAAGTCTAAGTATAAGGATAGGGATAATGATGAATCTTTGATTTCATTGGTATAAGGAATTCCTACATGAAAATATTTTTTTTACCAACTTACCAACTTTTCTGCAACTTGTAGTTTGAAAGAATTGTCTATAGTACTGAAAAGTTAAGTGACTTGCCCAGGGTCATACAGTTGGGTGTTGAAATAGTATTTAAAGACAGACTGTCCTGAATTTAAGACCAATTGTCTTGCTACCATATGATGGTTTCCCCTATAGTCACAAAGATTAAAAAAAATTCCACCCAAACTAACAAATCCATTGAATCTAACAGTTGATTTAATATTCCACATCTATAGTTACAACGTGTGTAAAAATGAGAGGGAGATGTCTTTTTTCATCTCTTTATTTGGAGTTAAGCTTTATTATTATAATTTTACAGCATTCATTTTCATTTAAAAAATAAATTTCCATATATATTGTTGTAGTCAAAGTACTGTTTTCCTGGTTCTGCTTTCTTCATTCTGTATCAATTCGTATGTATCCCCAAGTTTCTCTGAATTAATTTTCCTTATTTCTTACTGAGAAATACCATTTCATTAATATTTCATTACATCTATGTTCATTTGTTTAGCCATTCCCCACTGTTTCTAGTTTTGTGCTATCACATACAAATATCTTAGTGTTTATGGAGCCTTTCATTCCATCTTTGATTTCCTTGTGGGCATGTGCTTAGCAGTGAGATGTCTAGGTTAAATAGTATTTTGTGCATAGTTACAATTTACTTTCCAGAGTGTGGGTCTGATAATGTCAACCAGATCTTCAGATAAAAGTCATTTGGTGCCACTCAGCCACACTAATAAAAAAAGAAAAATTATGTGGAGGGACTTCTCCCATAAAGGAAAATGTGCCTTTTATTATTCCTTATTTGTTTACAGCTGGTCCTCTCAGAGGGCTTTTATGATGGGCATTAAGGGACTTCTTTAAAAGTCAACAATATTTCCAGCATGAGTCTTCCCAAGTGAATCATCTCTTTGCATATTGCCCAAACAATCAAGCCTGGCTCATGTTATCACAGTGGGGAAGAGAGAACAGATATCCCTTCCCTTTCAGCCAGTATAAGACATATTAGAGCAGCTGAGGCTGTTGACTCTTCACAATTTTTGCCCCATATATCTGCAGAATCTGCTTAGTCCTTAGAAAAAGATGATATAGTTTAAGGAAAAATGGAAAATTTCACTTTGAATACCACAATGAAAATCATCCAATAACAAGCTGAGAGTCCATTTTGCATAATGCTATTACTCCTTTTGCCTTTTGTTTGCTGTTATTTTGCTATATTTTTCCCGAACTCATTTAAACTAAGGAACTTCTGTTTTGGCAAGCATTCTTTCTATTGATGAAGTTGGGCTGCCGTTCTCAGGAGAGTCCCATGTTATTAGAGCTCTTCACCCAGCATGGTGGTGGCTATCAATTATACACTTCATTTACACTGTACAGGGCTGACAACTCCATTGAAGTTCAAGAGGTGTTTTTTTTTTTAAATGAGATGTTAATTGAGTACACCTGCATTTGGTAAAAATTTTCATGGACTATTAAGTGCAATCATTTCACTTCCAAAAAATTTCTGGGTTTTTGAGAGTTCTCTCTCAAATCTATTGGAAGCAGTTGAAGAGGACACCTGTAAATGTTTAGGTGTGGGCTAAGACAGATTCCTATGTGCAGAATTGTTATTAGAGAGGTTTAATAATAGTAACTTTATATCTTCTTGATGGTTCTTTAAAATAGTTCTGAACTCATGAAGCTATGTCAATGTAGTGTTAGCTATGACTAATTGGTCAACTAATTAATCAATCAGTTACTCAATAAGCACTTATTAAGCATCTACTCAACATTAGGCACTGTTTAATGTCAGAATTAGATGGTAGGGATACAGAGAAAGAAATGAAATAATCCCTTCCCTCAATGATCTTATTTTCTTTTTTTTATTATTTTCTTTTTTTTATTAAAGCTTTTTATTTGTATAACATATGTATGGGTAGTTCCCCAACATTGATCTTTACAAAGCTTTCCATTACAAATTTTACCCCCAGTCCCCTCCCCTCCCCTAGATGGCAGGAAGTCCACTACATGTTAATAATGTTGAAATGCTTCAGAAGTTATGCAAGAAAAATCCTATCTACAAGAAAAAAAAGAATCAGAGAAAGGCAACACAATGCAAGCAAATGTCAATAGAGATCATGAAAATGTTACGTTGTGGTCCATATTTCATTTCCCTCTCTCTGGGTGTATATGGTTTTCTTCAGTGAACAGTTGGAACTGGTTTGAGACAATTCTTTGTTGCAGAGAACCATGTCCATCAGAATTGATCATCATGTAATACTATTGTTGCTGTGTATGATGATCTCCTGATTCTGCTCGTTTCACTCAGCATCAGTTCATGCAAGTCCCTCCAGGCTTCTCTGAAATCGTCCTGCTGGTCGTTTCTTACAGAGCAATAACATTCCATAACATATACCATAATTTATTCAGCCACTCTCCAATTGATGGGCATCCCTTCAGTTTCCAGTTTCTAGCCACTACAAAAAGGGCTGCCACAAACATTCTTGCACATGTGGTGCCCTTTCCCTCCTCTAAGATCTCTTTGGGATATAGGCCCAGTAGAAACACTGCTGGGTCAAAGGGTATGCACAGTTTGACAACTTTTTGAGCATAGCTCCAAATTGCTCTCCAGAATGGTTGGATCCGTTCACAGTTCCACCAACAATGTATTAGTGTCCCAGTTTTCCCACATCCCCTCCAACATTCATCGTTAATTGATCTTATTTTCTATTGAAAAGGAACACCACAATAATAAATATTTATGTAATTTCAATGAGGGGACACTAGTTGCAAAAGAGAGGGATCTAGGAAGATCTTATTTAGGAGATAATTAAACTGAACTTTGAAGGAAGATAGGCACTAGAATGAGGATAGAGTGAAAGGCCTTGGAATCTTTAAAGCTGTGGTAAAACTCAGACAAACAGGTGTCAAACAAAGCATGTGTCAAACTCAAATGGAAACAGTTGCTTAAACTGCACATATGAATCCCTCAAGGTCACATGTTAACTTAGAAAAATAAAAAAAAATACCCTTAACTAGGTTTAATTGTATTTTGTTCATTTTGTTAAATATTTCCCATTTATATTTTTAGATGGTTTTATGAGTACTTGAAAGTGTGGTTGATGATAGGCTGTGTGTTTGATATTTCTGATCTAGAACTGGAAGGAAAGTCAAAAGACAGAGACTATATAATCTAAAGTGGAAAGACCTAAAATTGTCTAGGAAAAGCTAAAAATAACAATTATGTTATATGCATGAGATATGAAAGCAAGAACCAATACAGAAGTAAATGGGGGAGAAGTAGTGGTTGTTCTGAAAATCTATTGGCATTGGGAATGGGTTAAAGAGGGAACAACACACACACACACACACACACACACACACACACACACACACCAAGAAGGGGAGAGCATCCTCCAAAATATATAAAGAAATAAAGGGGGAGGGAGTGGGAAAAAATGAGATATAGAAGGTTGTGTAAATCAATAAGGCATGTAGTTAATGGGAAAGGGCTAAAGAAGGAGGGAAAAGTGGAAGAAGATAAGAGGGAGAAGGAAAAAGGGGATGAAAATAAAGGAGTGATCCATGGGTTGCAGGTAGGGGTTCAAGAAATAGCAAGGCAAGTTAACACACAGAAGTAAATTAAAAGAGTTAGCAAGGATAGAAAATTATACACACACACACACACACACACACACACATATAAAACACTGATCAAGAACAGAAGTTATTAGAAAAAAAGTAGGGGTAGTAATAATTGATCTCAGACATAATCATACTTAAAATCCAATCAAGAGAGAACTCTATATTATATGTCAGCCATATTAATATTATTTTAGATGTATGCATATGTATAGCTGTGTACATACGTTTTATACATATGTGTGTAGGTTAATGTGCATTTATATATGCATATATATGTATGTATATGTGTGTATATTTTTATCTCTGTGTCTTTCTCTCTCCCAATACATTTAACCATGCTTAATTGCAGCTTGCTTGGGAGAGATAGGGGAAGGAAAGGAGAAAAAAAGAATTAGAAAAACCATGCACAGTAGAGAACAAAAGAAAACCTACAAAGAAACAAAGACAAATGCACAATTATTAATATATCTTCTATTATTATGTATGCTTTCTTAAAATAGAAATTTGTTTTTAAATATTTTGAATCCTCCCAATATTTGTTGGGCATATGACAATGTTTTTTGTTTTGTTTTGTTTTCCTGTTTTTTTTTCCTCTATTTTGTCTCTTCTTATTTTGCATTTAAGTTTTTAGATGTATGATAATGAATTTTTTGACCTTAACAACCCTCAAAGATAAAAGAAAATAAGAATCCTCAAGGTGAAGAGATCAAAATAATTATGAAATAAATGCAAATGATATCACAAAATCTTTTTTTGATATTATTGCTCTTAGGATCATAGGATTATGAATTCTGAGCTAGAAGGAAGTATAAATGACACCTAATCACCAATTCAAAAAGTTATGGAATCTTAGAGTTGGAAGAGAACTGAACAACTATCTGGTCAGATCTATGAAAGAAATGAATGGATCCCTTTCATAATATACTTGGTAAATAGTCATATGACCTCTATTAACTAGGTGATAATCCCTAATAGTTGTTTTTATTTCATTGTTGCTGGTTGCAAATACAACATTTTCATTTTTTAAACAGGTAATTTGACATTATCTTTTATTTAAAAAATCAAACTAGCCAATGGTTTATCTATTTTATTGTTTTTTTTTAAGTTAACTTTTAGTTTTATTTTTTAGCTCAATTAAAAAATGTGAATCTTTTGACTTTTGGAATTTTATATTTTGGTGTTTAATTGAGTTTTAAAAGTTGGTGGTTTTATAGGGTTTTAAAAATTTTTATGTTTAATTCATTGTTGCTTTTTTTCTCTTATATTGATGTGCTTAGAAATATGCAATTTCCCCTCATCATTGCTTTAGCTACATTCCCCCAAATTTTTATTTGTTGTTTTATTGACATCATTATTTTTAATGAAATCATTGATTGTTTTTGTTATTTTTTGCTCATTCTTGAGGATTGTTATTTAGTTTATGATTAATTATTAATTTATTCTTTAAGTTCTTTTATTGAATGTAATTTTTGTTGTATTATGATGTGGAAAAGATGCACTTAATACTTCTACTTTTTTTCATTTCTGAATCTTATTCCCTAACATATCATCAATTTTTTGAAAGTTTCATGCACAAATGAGAAATTGCTAATTCCTTTTTATTCTCTTAACTTTTTTCCAGAGGTCTGTTTTATTTAACATCTAAAATTCTATTCATTTTCTTAATTTCTTTCTTATTTATGTTATGCTTAAATTTATCTAGGTCTGAGAGTTATAGATTAAATCCCCCCATTCTTATAATTTTACTATTTCCTCTTGTAATTTGTATAAGTTTTTCCTAAAAAATTTGAATGATAATAATTATATAACAAAACATTAACTAATGATACTTTGGTATTGGTATTAAATCATTGTTTATAGTATCTTATAGCAAAATGTAACTTCCTTGGTTACCTCTTTTAATTAGTTTTATTTTTGCTTTTGCTTTGTGTAAGACTATGATTGCCATCCCTTCTTTTTAAATTTTTTTAATTACAACTGAAATATAATAGATTGTTTCTATCTCTTATTTTAATTCTATTTTTATCTTTCAGATTCAAGAGTATTTCTTATAAACTGTAAGAATTATTATTGGGATGAATGGGGGGTGGTGGAGCCAAGATGGCAGAATGCAGACATGACTCTCTGTGACATCCTCTGATCTTCTCTCAAATCAACAGCAGATTAAGCCTCTAAACTGATTTTGGAGACAAGGCACTCCCAAATATTAGGAGTACAATACATTCCCAGAAGAAGTTACCTTGAAAGAACTTCAGAACAGGTCTGATTCAGTCAGGCAGGGGGACAGTCTGCCAAGCCCAGACAGCAGCGTGCAGAGTCAGGGCAGGAAAATGGGGCCAGGACTCAGAGTGTGGCAGTTTCTAAAAGCACCTGGGAAGTTTCTGTGAACTTCTTAGGTCACTCTGTCCTGGTTGCAAGCAGGTGCTTTGGCAGATCTGCCTTTTATAAAAGGTAGATTGTAAACCACTAAGAACACTGGATGTGGCCCAAGTTGCCCAGCACCAGAAGTCAATTAGTGTTACTGCCCCAGGGCAAATTAAAGCAACTGTCGCTCCTTTGCTTTGAACAGACCTGAAGCTTTAAAAAATGAATAAAAAACAAAAAAAGAACTCTCACCATAGACAGCTTTTTTGGAGAGAGAGAGAAAAACAGGCCTCAAATCCTGAGGTTCATAAAGGCAAAGCAACTCTAGAGGAAGTCATAAAAAGAGATAAGAGCTAGTCCCCATTTCACAAGGCTTTCCTGGAAGACTGCGTAAAGAATCTCAAAAGAGAGTTAGAAGAAAAATGGGGAAATGAAATGAGATCATTGCAACAAGAAATGGAAAAAGCATATAATACCCTACAAAAGAGATATGAAAAAGACATCAATTCACTGAAAAACAAAATTGGTGAGAAGGAAAAAGGATGAAATGAACAAAAAAATTCAATTGGCCAATTGCAAAAGGAGCTAAAAAAGATAACTGAAGAAAAGAATACATTAAAAATTAGAATTGAACAAATGAAAGTGAATGAATTAATAAGGCTTCAAGAATTAGTCAAACAAAAAAATGAAAAAATAGAAGAAAATGTGAAATATCACCTTAGAAAAATAACTATCCTACAAAATAGATCTAGGAGAGACAATCCAAGGATTATTGGACTTCCTGAAAGCCATGATGAAAAAACAAAACAAAACAAAACAAAACAAAAAACCTAGACACTATCTTACAGGAAATCACAAAAGAAAATTGCCCTGATATTTTAGAATCAGAAGGTTAAATAGCCATCAAAAGATTTCACCAATCACCTCCTGAAAAAGAGCCCAAAATTAAATCCCCAAGGAATATCTTGGCTAAATTTCAGGACTATCACACCAAGGAAAAGATAATGCAAGCAGCTAGAAAGAAACAATTCAAATGCCAAGTAACTGTAATTAGAATCACACAAGATCTGTCAGCCTCCACATTGAAGGATTGAAAGGCCTGGAACCAGACATTTCAAAAGGCAAAGGAACTTGGATTACAGCCAAGAATAACCCATCCAACTAGAATGAGCATTATCTTCCAGAGAAGAAGATGGAAATTTTAATGATATAGGTAAATTTCACCTACTTCTAATGAAAAGACCAGATCTGAACAAAAAACTTGACCTCCAAACACAGAACTCAAGAAAAGCATAAAAAGGTAAAATGGAAAGAACTCTTGAGAACTATATTTCTATTATGGGTATACTTAGAGAATGGGGATATAATTTAATTTTACCTTGATAATATTAAAAAGAAACTAGAGGTGGAAAGGGGATCATACTGGAAAAAGAGGGAAAAGGAGGTAAAATAAGGTAAAAAAAAGGTAAAATAAGGTAAAATTTCATGAAGAGGCAAAGAAAACCTAATATAATTGTGGGAAAGAAGGGAGGGGCATGAGCATTGTGTGAATCTTGCACTCATCAGATTTGTTTCTAAGAGAAAATATCAGACATATTGGGTTTCACAGAAAAACTTCTCCCACCTTTTAGGGAAGTGGGAGGGATAGGGGGAAAAGAAAGGGAAAGACTAGTTGAAGGGACAATAGAAGAAGTAGGGGGAAGGTGTAAAAAATGGGAGAGGGACTGTAAAAAGGGGAGGACTGTTTGACGGAGGTGGTCATCAAAAGCAAAATACTGGGGAAAGAGGAAGGGAGAAAGGGCAAAAGAAAGAGAAAAACATAATTCTGGGTAAATAAGATGGCAGGAAATACAGAATTAGTTATTTTAACTGTGAAAGTGAATGGGATGAATTCTCTCATAAAATGGAAGCAGATAGCAGACTGGATTAAAAGCTAGAATCCTATAATAAATTGTTTACAAGAAACACATCTAAAGCATAGAGATACATACAGAGTGAAGGTAAAGGGATGAAGCAAAATCTATTATGTTTTAGGTGAACAAAAGGCAGGTGTAACAATCTTGATCTCAGCTCAAGTAAAAACAAAGATAGATCTAATTAAAAGAGATAAGGGAAGAAACTATATCTTATTAAAGGGTACCATAGATAATGAAGCAATATCAATACTAAACATATATGCACCAAGTGGTATAATATCCAAATTCCTAGAGAAGTTAAGAGAGATGCAAGAAGAAATAGACAGCAAAACTATACTTGTTGGGTATCTCAACCTTGCTCTCTCAGAACTAGATAGATAAAACTACAAAATAAATAAGAAAGAAGTTAAAGAAATAAATAAAATGTTGGAAAAGTTAAATATGATAGATCTTTGGAGGAAATTAAATGGAGACAGAAAGGAGTTTTTTCTTAGCGGTTCATGGGATTTATGCAAAAATTGCCCATGTGTTAAGACATAAAAACCTCAAAATCAAATGCACAAAGGCAGACATAGTAAATGCATTTTTTCAGATTATGATGCAATAAAAATCTCATGCAATATAAAGACAGGAGAAAATAGAACAAAGGTTAATTGGAAATTAAATAATCTAATCCTAAAGAATGAATAGATGAAACAGCAAATCATACACACAATCAATAATTTCATCCAGGAGAGTGACAATAATGAGACAACATACCAAAATTTGTGGAATCCAACCAAAGCAGTTGTAAGCGATGATTTTATATCTCTACATGCTTACTTGCATAAAATAGAGAAAGAGAAGATCAATGAATTGGGCTTACAATTAAAAAAGCTAGAAAAAGACCAAATTAAAAACCCTCAATTAAATATCAAATTGGAAATTCTGAAAATAAAAGGTGAGATTAATAAAGTTGAAAATAAGAAAACTAATTAATAAATAAAACTAAAATTTGGTTTTATGAAAAAAAACAACAAAATAAATTAGCCTTTATTTAATTTAATTAGAAAAAGGAGAGAAGAAAATCAAATTGTTAGTCCCAAAAATGAAAAGGGAGAAATTTCCACCAATGGAGAGGAAATTAGTGCAATAATTAGGAGTTACTTTGCCCAACTTTATGTGAATAAATTTGATAATCTAAATGAAATGGAGGAATGCCTACAATAATGTAGATTGCCCAGGTTTACAGAAAAGGAAATAAATTCTTTAAATAGCCCCATTTTAGAAAAAGAAACAGAACAAGCTATTAATCAATTCCCTAAGAAAAAATCTCCAGGGCCAGATGGATTTGCATGTGAATCCTACCAAACATTCAAGGAACAATTAATTCCAATACTATATATACTATTTGAAAAAATAGGGAAAGAAGATGTTCTACCAAATTCCTTTTATGAAACAGATATAATGCTGATAGCTAAACCAGGTAGAGTGAAAACAGAGAAAGAAAACTATAGACCAATTTCCCTAATGAATATTGAAGCAAAAATCTTAAATAAAATATTAGCAATGGGATTACAGAAAGTCATCCCCAGGATAATACACTATGGCCAAATAGGTTTTTTACCAGGAAGGCAGGCTGGTTCAATATTAAGAAAATTATCAGCATAATCAACTACATTAGCAAGCAAACTAACAAAAATCATATGATTATCTCAATATTGATATTGATCAATGCAGAAGAAGCATTTGATAAAATCCAACACTCATTCCTATGAAAAACATTAGAGAGTATAGGAATAAATGGACTTTTCTATAAAATGGTCAGTAGCATGTATTTAAAACCATCAGCAAGCATCATATGTAATAGGGACAAACAAGAACCATTCCCAATAAGATCAGGAGTGAAACAATGCTGCCCACTGTCACCATTACTATTCAATATTGTATTAGAAATGTTAGCTTTGGCAGTAAGAGAAGAAAAAGAGATTAAAGGAATCAGAGTAGATAATGAGGAAACCAAATTATCACTCTTTGCAGATGATATGATGATATACTTAGAGAACCCTACAGACTCAACTAAAAAGCTACTAGAAACAATTCACAACTTTAGCAAATAAAGTCAGATCTAATCAGTTGGAAAAATATCACATACTCATGCGTAGACTGAGTGAATATAATAAAAATCACAATACTAACTAAATTAATCTACTTATTTAGTGCCATACCAATCAAACTCCCAAGAAATTATTTTATAGATCTAGAAAAAATAATAGGAAAGTTCATCTGGAAGAACAAAAGGTCAAGAATTTCAAGGGAATTAATGAAAAATAAAAATGCTCATGAAAGTGGCCTAGCTGTGCCAGATCTAAAACTATATTATAAAGCAGTGCTCATCAAAACCATTTGGTACTGGCAAAGATCAGTGAAATAGGATAGGATCACAGGACAAAATAGGCAATAACTATAGCAATCTAGTGTTTGACAAACCCAAATACCCCAACTTTTTGGATAAGTACTCACTATTTGACAAAAACTTCTGGGAAAATTGGAAACTAGTATGGAAGAAATTAGGGCTTGACCCACACCTAACACCACATATCAAGATAAGATCTAAATGGGTTCATGATTTGGATATAAAGAGAGATACTATAAGCAAATTAGAGGAACATAGGAAAGTTTTAGCTCCCAGAACTGTGGAGATGGAATAAATTTATGTCCAAAGAAGAATTGGAACTCTTAATTGAACACCAGATAGATAATTTTGACTATATTGTTAAAAAGTTTTTGTACAAAACAAAACTAATGCAGACAACATTAGGAGGGAAGCAATAAATTGGGAATTCATCTTTACATTTAAGAGTTCTGATAAAGGTGTCATTTCTAAAATATATAGAGAATTGTCTCATATTTATAAGAATTCAAGCCATTCTCCACTCGATAAATGGTCAAAGGATATGAACAGGCAATTTTCAGATGAAAAAATTAAAACTATTTCTAGTCATATGAAAAGGTGCTCCAAGTCACTATTGATCAGAGAAATGCAAATTAAGACAACTCTGAGGTACTACTACACATCTGTCAGATTGGTTAAGATGGCAGGAAAAGATAATGATGAATGTTGGAGGGGAAGTGGGAAAACTGGGACACTGATACATTTTTGGTGGAACTGTGAAACGATCCAACCATTCTGGAGAGCAATTTGGAACTATATTCAGAAAGTTATCAAACTGTGCATACCCTTTGACGCAGCAGTGTTTCTATTGGATCTATATCCCAAAGAGATCTTAAAGGAAGGAAAGCGACCCACATGTGCAAAAATGTATGTGGCAGCCTTTTTCATAGTGGCTTGAAACTGGAAACTGAATGAATGCCCATCAATTGCAGAATGGCTGTATAAATTATGTTATATGAATGTCATGGAATATTATTGTTCTGCAAGAAATGACCAGCAGAATGATTTCAGAGATTCCTGGAGAGACTTGCATGAATTGATGCTAAGTGAAATGAGCAGAACCAGGAGATCAATATTACACAGCAACAACAGAATTATATGATGATGAATTCTGATGGACATGGCTCTCTTCATCAATGAGATGTTTCAAACGAGTTTCAATTGTTCAGTGATGAAGAAAGCCATATACAACCAGGGAGAGGCCTGTGGGATCTGACTGTGGATCAAAACATAGCATTTTCATGCTCTCTGTTGATGTTTGCTTGCATCTTATTTTTCTCCTCAGGTTTTTGGGTTTTTTTTTCTTGTAGATCTGATTTTTCTCGTACAGCAAGGTAACTTTATAAATATGTATACATATATTCGATTCATCACATATTTTAACATAATTAACATGTATTAGAATACCTGCCATGTAGGGGAAGGAGAGAAAATTTTGGAACAGAAGGGTTTGTAAAGGTCAATGTTGAAAAATTACCCATGCATATGTTTTGCAAATAAAAAGCTTTAATAATAAAAAAAGAATTATTATTGGATTCTGATTTCTAATCCATTCTTTTATATTATTCAATTTATCGGTGACTTTGACCCATTCACATTCCCAATTGTGACCGCTATATTTTATTTTCTTATCTTTTTTTTTTTTTTACCTTGTCTCCCTTCTTACAAGTATGTTTTGTTTCTTATTGCTATTTTCCATTTCCTACTCTCCCTCTTAGTCTTCCTTTCCTTTTAATTTCTTTCCTTGTTGGGTATGATGAATTTATGTACCTAATTTGTGAGTATGTATATTCTTTTCTTTTAAAATTATCTCATATGAAAGTGAGGTTCAAGTGTTGCTCATTACCTCCCATTTTTCCTTTCATTGTATAGATCATTTATTTAATTTTCTGCCCATTTTTGCTTTACGTTCTCTCCTCTCCCTGATATACTTCTTTCTCATCTTCCCATTACTCTCTATCACCCAGTTATAATAGACTTATATTCATGTCATTTGTCTAATTACATTCCATCTAATGGTTTTAAGAATGATAAAATTCTGAGAAATTTCATGTACTATTTTTGCATATATTAATGTAAATAATTTTACATTATTTAGTCCCTTAAAATTTGTCAATTCTCATTTGCTTGCATTTTGTTTTCCTTCTCAGTTTTTTTCTTGTAGATCTGATTTTTCTTGTACAGCAAGATAAATGTATAAATATGTATAAATATATTTGATTTGTCATGTATTTTACCATAATTAACATGTATTAGACTACCTGCCATCTAGGGAAGGAGATGGGGAAGGGAAAAAATTGTAACAATGCTTTGCAAGGGTCAATGTTTAAAAATTTCCCATGCATATATTTTACAAATAAAAAGCTTTAATAAAAAATTGTCAATTCTATTCACATTTTTTGTTTCTTTTGAGTCTTGGGTTTAAATGCCAAATTTGCTGCTCAATTCTGGCTTTTTTTAAAAATCAGAAATACTTGAAAATTCTCTCTTTCTTTAAATATCCATTCCTCGATGGGCGGAGCCAAGATGGCGAACTGCGGACAGTTTTCTCTGTGAACTCCCTCCGACATTCCCTCAAACCGAGACAAAGTAAGCCTTAAAACTGGTTTCTGAGTGAGGTCCTCACCAAGCATTTGGACTACAACGCACTTCTATAAAAGATCTACTTTGAAAGAACTCCTGAGAAGGTTAGCCTCAGGGGAAATCGGCCTCTGGTTGCGATCTGACT
>JAJPUD010007953.1:48333-67451 GCA_023553655.1 Myrmecobius fasciatus | reverse complement strand
AATGATAAGTTTGGAAATATGTATACATATATTCGATTTGCCAATATTTTAACATAATTAACATGTAGTGGATATCCTGCCATCTAGGGGAGGGGTGGGGAGTTGGGGGGAAAATTTTGTAACGGAAAGCTATGTAAGGGTTATTGTTGAAGAATTACCCACACATATGTTATGCAAATAAAATAAAAATTAAAAAAAAATAAATAAATATCCATTCCTCCTTTTCCTTCTACTTCCCTATAGGATTATATCCAGTTTTTCTGGATATATTACTGTTGATTATCATAATAGCTTCTTTGACTTCTAGGATATCATATTCTAAATCTTCTATTTTTGAGTAGGGTTAGCTGCTGAATCTTGCATGATTCCTACTATGGTTGCACATTATTTGAGTTCTTTCTTCCTGACTCCTTGCAATATTTTCTTTTTGACCTAGTGGCATTAGATTTAGGCTATAAAATTTCTGGAAGTCTTTATTTCTTTCAACATACCCAAACCAGTAGATTCACTCAATTTCTATTTTGACTTTTTGTTCTTGGATATTTAAGAAGTTTCTATTATCATTATTATGAGAAATATGATATCTAAATTCATTTTTCACTCATGATTTTTAGGTAGTACAATGATTCTTAAAATATATATTTTTAATATTTTATTTTTCTCAGTTACATGTAAAAGTATTTTTTAACATTTGTTTCTAAAACTTTGAGTTCCAGATTCTGTCTTTTCCTCCTTCACCCTCCACCCTATTGAGAAAGCACATGTGAAGTTATGTAAACCATTTCCTTAAAAACCAAGGTGTGAAAAATATCATAGATCTCTCTCTGCCCCTTCCCCCAAAAAACCCTCAAGAAAAGCAAAGTCATAAAAAGTGTGCTTCAATCTATATTCAGACACAATTAGTTCTTTCATTGAGTATGGATAGCATTTTTCATCAACCTTCAGAGTAGTCTTGGATCATTGTATTGATGAGAATAGCAAAGTCATTCACAACTGATCATCCCATAGCATTGCTATTATTTTGAGAACCTTTCAACTTACATGAGCTCATGGAGGATTTTCTGGATTTTTCTGAGAGCATCCTGCTCTTTTCTTTTTTATAAAACATTTCTTATAAAATAATCATATTTCAGCATAATAAAACACCACAATTTATTTAGCCATTCCCCAAATGATGGGTAACCCCTCAATTTCCAACTCTTTTCCCTGAGAAAAGAGTTAGAAAATGAGGTTTTATACCCATAAGACCTTTTGTTTTGTTTTGTTTTTTTTATTTTAAAATCTCTTTTGGGATACATGTGCAGCAGTAGTATTGTTAGGTCAAGGATATGTGTGGTTTTTACAGTCCTTTTAGCATAATTGCAAACTACTCTACAGAATAATAAAATTCCATGAAAAATGTATCAATGTCACATTTTTCTCACATACCCTCCAACATTATGTTATCTCTTGATCTATATTCTGGGTCAGTTTTTTTAAAAGAGAAATTTCACATTTTATATATATTTTTCAGTGTTTTGATGCCACATATAGTTATTTGCTTTTACTTGGCCAAATCAAATTTTAAGGAGTTATTGTCTTCAGTGAGATTTTCTACCTCTTTTACTGTTTAACCAATTTCATTTTTAAAGGAATTATTTTCTTTGTGTTTTTTTTAACCTCTTTTACCAAGCTATTAAATCTTTTGATCTATAAAATATTTTTTTGGTAGTTTGGTTGGTATGGTATTGACGAAGTAAATAAATTTAGATAGAATCATCCTTTCTATTATATTAGCTCAGCATATCCATGAGTAATTAATATTTTTCCAATTGTTTGTATCAGACTTGATTTGTGTGAGAAGTGTTTTAAAATTGTGTACATATAATTCCTGGGTTTGGCTTAGAGTTAGACACACAATTTTTTTATTTTATCTATATTTATTTGAAATGAAATTGCTGCTAGACTTTGTCAGTAATTATATATATATGTATATACATATATATATATATATATAAATGCTGATAATTTGTGTGGGTTTATTTTATATCATACCATTTTGCTAAAGCTGTTAATAGTTTCAAGTAGGTTTTTAGATGATTCTTTAAATATATCAGCATATCATCTACAAAGAGTGATAGTTTTATCTCCTCATAGCCTAACTCCTTTAATTTATTTTTTCTTTTCTTCTTGCTAAAGCCAACATTTTTAGTACTATATTGAGTAATGATAGTGATAATGAACATCCTTGTTTCACCCCTGATCTTATTGGATACTAGCTTCTCTCCATTACAAATAATGCTTGCTGATGGTTTTAGATAGATGTTGCTTATCATTTTAAGGAAAATTATCTTTAACCTTATGTTCTCTAGTGCTTTTAATAGTAATTGGAGCTATCTTTTGTCAAAAGCTTTTTCTGCATCTATTGAGATTATCATATGATTTCTGTTAGTTTTGTATTTGCTATGATCAATTATGGCAATAATTTTCCTGATATTGAACCAACCCTGCATTCCTGGTATAAATCCCACTTAACCATAGTGTATTATTCTGCTGACAAATTATTGTAATCTCTAATATTTCATTTAAAATGTTTGCATCAATATTTATTAGGGTTATTGGTCTATAATTTTCTTTCTCTATTTTGGTCCTTTCTAGTTTAGGTATCAGTACCATATTTGTGTCATAGAAGGAACTTGGCAGGATTCCTTCTTTACCTATTTTTCCAAATAGTTTATATAGTATTGGAATTAATCATTTTTTAAATATTTGGTAGAATTCACTTGTGAATCCATCTAGCCTTGGAAATTTTTTCTTAGGGAATTTGTTGAAGGCTTATTCAATTTTTTTCCTAAAATGATGTTATTTAAGTAATTTATTTCCCTTTCTGTTAATCTGGGCAATATTTATCCATTTCAATTAGATTGTCAGATTGACTGGCAATACAGTTTGACAAAATAACTGCTAATTGTTGCTTTAATACTTTGGTTGCATCCCATAGGTTTTGGTATATTGGCTCATTATTGTCATTCTCTTGGATGAAATTATTAATTGTTTCTATGGTTTGTTGTTTCATCCACTCATTCTTCAGAATTAGTTTATTTACTTTCCAATTGGGTTTTAGTCTGTCTTTCTCAGGACCTTTATTGAATATAACTTTTATTGCATTGTGGTATGAAAAGAAAGCATTTACTATTTCTGCCTTTCTGTACTTGATTGTGAGATTTTTATGCCCTAAAACACAAGCTCTATATTTCCCTCCATCCTATTTTCACTCCATACATGTTCTTATTCTTTTTCTACCCTGTCCCTCCTTAATAGTATTTTGTTTCTCACCTACTTGTCCTCTGCCCACCCTGTATTCTATCATCTCTATTCCCTTCTCTTATCCCTTTCTCCTAGTGTTTTTGCCCTCTATACTATCTAGCCCTTCACTTTTCTTTCCCCTTTTTTCTCTTACTTCTTTATAAAGTAAGATAAAATTCTATACCCAACTGAGTGATTGTTATTCCCTTTTTGAGCCAAAACTGATGAAATTAAGCTTTGCACAATGCTAAACCCCTTCCTTTCTTTCCCTCTATTGTAATAGACTTTTTGTGTCTCTTCATGTAATCTGATTTATCCCATTATACCTCCCCTTTCCTCTTCTCCCAGTACAATCCTTTTTCCACCCCTTAATGTATTTTTCATCAGAGTCAATTCTCAACTATATCCTCAGTCCATGTAATTACCATCTAACTGTCCAATAACTGACTAATTGATACAATTCTCAAGAGTTACAGATGTCATTTTCCCATCTAGGGATGCAAATAGCTCCCCTCCCCCCACTTTCTATACACACACACATACACACATGTATGTATGTTTTTCTGTTATTTATCTTTCTATGCTTCTCTTGAAATCCAAAATTTCTGTTTAGTTATGTTTTTTTTTCTTTTTCAATAGAAATGATTGAAAGTCTCTTACTTTACTGAAGATCTGTCGCTTCCCCTGAAAGACAATGCTCAGTCTCTCTGGGTACTTAATTCTTAGTTGAACCCCAGATCCTTTGACTTCCAGAATGTGATACATCAGGCCCTTTTTGAAACCTTATTATAGAAGCTGTCAGATTCTGGGTAATCCTGACTATTGCTCTACAATATCTGAATTGTTTTTGTCTGAACTTTGCAGCATTTTTTTTCCTTGAGATTATAGTTATGGCATTTTGCAATAATATTCCATTGGGTTTTCCTTGTGGGATCTCTTTCTGCTGGTTATCAATGGGTTCTTTCAATGACTATTTCCCCCTCTGTTTCTACAATATTATTGCAGTTTTCCTTTATAATCTCTTGAAAAATGCCATCCATGTCCTTTTTTTTGGTCATGCCTTTGGTAATACAATATTATTGCAGTTTTCCTTGATAATCTCTTGAAAAATTCCATCCATGTCCTTTTTTTTTGGTCAGGCCAATAATTTTTAAATTGTCTCTCCTGGATCTATTGTCCAGGTGGTTGTTTTTCAAATGAGTTATTTTACATTTTCTTCTTTTTTAAAAAATTCTTTTTAGTTTGTTTGACTGATTCTTGATGTCTCAGAGTCACTAGATTTCACTTGCCCCATTCTAATTTTTAATGAGTGATTTTTCTCCCATTAGCCATTGTATCTCTTTTTTCCATTTGATTAATTCTACTTTTCAAGGTGTTTTCTTTAGTGATTTTTTTATGTTTGGATTTTTTTAAATAATTTCTTCAGTGGATTTTTTTTTGTACTTGGCCAGTTGTATTTTTTAAAGCATTGTTTTTTTTTAGTCTATTTGTATTTTTCCTTTTCCAAAGTGTTGACTTTCTTTTGCATATTTTGTTTCTTTTCTCATTTTTTCCCCTTCTACCTCTCTTATTTACCTTTTAAAATCTTTTATGAGCACTTCCAAGAGGGCTCTTTGGACTTGAAATCAATTCATACCACTCTTTGAGATTTCCTCAGTGAATATTTTGGTCTCATCTGAGTTGGTGTTTTGTTCTTCTCTGCCACTATAGTAGCATTCTATGGTTTTCTTTTCCATTTCTTGCTCATTTTCTTTCCTTCTGTTTTTTTTAATTTCCTCTTTTGTGCCTTTTATGGTTGAGTTCTGCTCTTGGCATAAAAGGGAGTACAATCCCAAGCTTCCTGTGTAGTGCTGAGCCTTGTCTTTGAGCACAGAGGCTCCTTGTGCTTGGTGTCTTGTTTACAGCATTTTTTATGGTCAATTTTTTGTTGTTATTTATGCATTTTTTCCAATCTACTTCTTATTTTGGACTTTTATCTCTGACCTGAGTTCTTTTTTGTTTCTGTTCTGTTTTCTCCTTTTGTTGCTTTAACTGCTCATTCTAGGGGTCTGTTTATTTTTGGTGTTTCCAAAATGGTCTGATCCTGGATGAATTCTATGCACTGATTTCCTGGTTTTCATTCTTTAAATCTTGAACCAGGGTGATTGGCTGTGTTTGGTTGCCTTTCCATAGATTATTTAAGGACTCAGTCACAATCAGCCCATTAGGAAGGTTTGGAGAGTCAGAATGACCTAACTACTGGATTTCTCTTGGTTTTGGTCTTTTGTCCTACTTTGTTTTATGGCAGGCTTATATGTGGGATTAAAAATTAAAATTGAATACTACTCTATTCTTGGGCTAAGAGATTCAAAGCTATATGGTTATAGAACTTGTCACTTCCTCCTTGTCTCCCTTTTACAGATGCGGGAATTGAAGCAAAAAGAGATCAAGTAACTTGCCCAAGTCATACAACTAGTAAGTGTTTGAGGGCAGATTTGAATTCAGGTCTTCCTGACTCTACATCCAGTGCTCTATTCACTGTGCCAACTAGCTGCCTCATATATAAGTATCTCTATATACAAGTACAAAGACACACACATCTCTCTCTCTCCCTCTTTCTCTCTCTCCCTACCTCCCTTTCTCTATCTATCTACCTATGAAACTACAGTAATTCTCAAAGTTATTTTTTAATCCCTTTTTACAGATGAAAAATATGAGGTCCAGTGTGATTAAGTGATTTACCAAAGTTCACACAGGTAGTCAGTCAGGCAATAAACATTTATTTAGCTCCAATTAAATGCCAAGCATTTTGAAAAACTCTGGGATACAAAGAAAGGCAAACAGCGATCTTTATCTCAAGAAGTTTACAATCTAATTGGGGAGGCAATATGAAAAAATAACTAGCTACAAACAGGGCATATTAAAGCCAAATTAAAGATGATCAAAGGAAGAAATGTACTAGCATTAGAGGCATTAGGCTATTAAGATTGGTTTCTTATACAACAGAGAATTTTAGCTGGGACATAAGTATGAATGTATATGTCTGTATATGTAAATATATATGTATATGTATGTGTATGCATATATATACATATATATATATATGCATGTCTAGTTTTATATCTACATCTCTCATCTCTCTATATATTTCTATTCATTTATAGATACAGCAAAATGCATGTTTCTTTAAATATATGTATATATACACACATACATACATGCATAAATATATACCTACACATATATATATACGCATACATCTTTGTATACATTTATTTCCAGATTAAGGAGAAGAAAAATATCTGAAGTGCTGTTTTTTAATTCAAGAAGAGCTACCCTTATGGAGTGGACAACATTAGCCAAAGCAAACAAATGTCCGTTTAGTAAAATCTAAGATACATGGGAAGAATTTTTAAAGACTCCAACAAAAACTACTATTGGCAGAGTATAGCCTGAACCTCCATCTGTTTCCTTTTCAATAGCAACTCAGATAGTTCAAGCAATTTCTTTGTGTGTTCAACACATGTTGTTTGAAGAATCTTTTGATTTCAGTTTCTGTGGCTGCTAGGAGTCTGGTGATGTGTTTATTGTTACTGAATTCATGAAGGGGTAAAAAGAGAGTATGCTATAGATGGGCTACTCAAGACTAATTAGAAGCAGAAATAATGGGTGGTGATTGACTGGGCTCCAGGCTTACTTAATTACTTGACCTGTGAGACTCTGCCAGAATGAGTGCTGGAGCAGCCTTCTTCCTATAATCATGACTGTGTCCTCCCTCAGACTTGTTGTGTGCTGTTAATGGGCCAAGACAGCTGCTTTACTAACAATGATTGTCTGAGGATTCAGATACTTAAAAACAAGGGTAGCCTATAGAGTTTCTGGGGAGCAGATACCTGTCTGAATGGAATGAATGGGCCCAGAGGAAAGAATCAGTCCATGATAAATATAAGAAAAGGAGCAAGATGGATAGTATTTTCTTCTCCCTGATCTAGCCAGATAGAATTTCAGTGTTCAATAAGTTGGCTTATAGTTTCCAAGTCTGTGACTTCATTCACTTATAGATAATTTGGGTGGCATTCCCACAGTTTCATGGTGGGAAGGCAAGTGCCCCTGGAATCTTTTCTCTAGCTCTTTCCCAATAGAGTGCCCAGGATTTCCTCCCCAGCTGCACAAAAGCTGAAGAGATTCAATTTTGTCTTCTGAATGAAATAACTTTGTTTTTAATTACCCCTGGGACTTCCATCCAGGGCCCCAAGGAAGCTTTTGCAGTTTTTTTTTTTTAGTCCTGCCCAGCAACCATGATCATAAATCTTGAGTTTTAGAACTAGAAGGGACCCTAGAGAACATGTAGTTTAAGCACTCATTTCACAGATGAAGAAACTAAAGCTCAGAGGAGAGGTGAAGTCACTTGCCTATGGTCACTCATGTAGTAAGAGACTAAAATAGAATTTTAATCCAGGTCCTCTGACCTGAAATCCACTAGTCTTTCCATTTTCCTCTGATCAACCTGGCATCAGCTGGATTGAGTGCAGTTTGAGATGGAGTTCAATTGTGAAGGCAGTTCATGCAAGCTATTGAATACCATCCCTAGCTACACAGTGTAAGCATTCTCAATCAAAAAGGAATTATTGGGAACCAAACCTATTCCACCCATATTGTAAATTCATCCCTATTCTTCACCAATTCCTACACTCCTCTGATATCTCTCTTCACCATGGCCCCTGGCATATTCTAACATGACCAAATTCCTCTTATTCCCAGATCTCTTTCAGTCATATCCTTCCCATCTTTTGGTCCTCACTGAAACCTAGCTTTTTCCTGAAGACAACAGATCTCTTGGTACTATCTCCAAGCCTAGCTTCCTCTATTATAACTCATCACACACAGTCAAGGAATAGGAGCTCTTCAATACAACTTTTAGATTTTCCTTATGCCACATCACACACAAAATACTTCTAGTCCTTTACTATTCACTCCATTTGGTCTAGATCTTTGTTATTATCACCTCCAGTCACATTCTTTCCTTTCAAACAAGTTCAACACTTGTCTAAAAATCTTCCTCCCCTATAATTCTTTTTTTTATTTAAGCTTTTTATTTGCAAAACATATGCATGGGTAATTTCCCTATAATTCTTATACCTTCAAAAAAGGCACTCATCTATCTCAGCATCCACAATCTCTGTTTCTAGTCTACCTCAACCAAAGAGAAAATTTACACTCCTCTATATACCATATCTCAGCCCCAACTCAACCAAATGTTCCACAGATGCACAAATCCTAAGGTATGGCTTCAGCCCAAATTCACTTATAGATTCTCCCTTTAGTACTTGGATTCCTTAAAAAAAATTTCAGTGAGCATGAATTTAGTTGAATAATATTTATTGAGAACCTACTATGTGTCCAGCATTATAAGGGGAATAAAGATTAGCAGAAAGAATACATGACTTAGAACCTAGCAAAACCTTGGTTTCAATTTAATATTGAATGCACAATAATTGTTTTTTCATTAACAAATCATTTAATTTTCCTGGGGCTCAGCTTCCTAATCTGGAGAAAATAAAATCTGTATTGTAGCATCTAGAGCAGATGGCTATTATAAGGATTACATGAGATAATATCTAGGAAATCCTTTGTAAAACTTGAAGGAATAAAAAAATGTAATTTATGAAACTGAGGATGATGATGATGATGATAATAACAACAATGATGATGATTCAAACCCATGCCATAGAAACCTAAATTCTGATTCATGGGAACTCAGTTCAATATTGAAAGCTTGTAATTGACTATCTTTTTAAAATTATTTTGAATTTATTCATTTTCTTCTTGTAATTACAGCTTCTTTCTTGTGTTCATACCCAGAGTTTTCTTTGGTAACATCAACATTTTGGTCGTGTTACTTTATGGGTCCATACCTTTTCTGAAAGCACTCAGACTAACAAAGCATTAAACATAATACAGATTTCATTTGAACTTCCTTTTATTCTCTGGTAGCTCTCTATTTTCTTTGAGAAGCCTATGATGTTTTGAGATAATAGCACTACATTGGATATATGATCAATGGTTTCAGTTCTACTGAAAAAGTTTTGAATGTCATTAGACTCCTCTCATGTGGCTAAGTGTCTGGTGTTGATTCTATTCCAGCTGAGATTTACAAGTTAGGGGGTCCACTGCTTATACAAAAACTCACTGAAATTTCCCAAGTATTATGGCTAGACGAGGTTATTTCCCAGGACTTCAAGAATATTTCTATTGTGCGTCTCCATAAAAAAAAAAAAGAAATAGGGAAATAGGGTGTCTGGTGACAATCACAGTAGAGTCCTTCTCTTAATCACTGCTTGATAAGATTCTCACCAGAGTCCTTCTTAATAGGCTTATCTTTAACCTTAGAGATGGTCATTCAGTTGAGAGCCAGTGTTACTTTAGAAAGGATCAAGGAACAGTTGTGATGATGTTTGCTGCCTGACAACTACGGAAGAAATGCCAGAGGTCTGTACACAGCCTTTGTTGATCAGACTAAGGCCTTTAATGCTGGCAGTCATGAGCTCTTGTGGAAAATGATGGCAAAATTTGACTGCCCAGAGAAGTTCACCACTATTGCATGTCAATTGCATGATGGCACACTTGCATGAATTCTGAATAAAGGATAATGTTCTCATGTTTTCCCAAAGAGTGAATCAGTGATGTAGGCTAGCTCCTATACTTTTAGCAAAATGTTTTTCAGTGACCCAGTTGGATGGCTTAAATGAAGACAGAAATGGCATCAAACTCAGCTACTACACTGATAGTAAATTATTTAATTTGAAAAGGCTACAAGCACATGATCTTTTGTTGATAGATGAGTGTGCATTCAATTCAGTCTCTGCAGCTAAAATCAACAAAGTATAGGGTCAATCCTCTATTGTCTGTGCTATTTTTGGCTTAACAATTAACACCAAGAAAATAGAGATTCTCTACCAGCCACACTACACCATCCATATGTGGAACCATCAGTTACAGCAAATGGAGAAATTTTGAATGCTGGGAATGTTAATTTACCTTGGCAGTATGCTATTCAGGGATATACATTTAAATTTTAAAAAACTGACAAATATATTGCCAGGGCTAGATCAGTGTTTGGGAGGCTCTGAAGTATGGGACAGAAGAGTTATTAGACTTTCTTCTAAAATGAAGTTCTTCAGAGGCAGTGTGTTGATTTCATTATTTTATTCTTGTAAAACCTAGACAGTATACCAGCCCCATGCCAAGTGCCAAAAAGGTGAACTGCTTCCATTTAAATTATCTTTGGAAGATTCACCTGGCAAAATAAGGTATGGGACACTAAGGTCCTTTCTTGAGTTGAACTGACAAGCATTTAAATGCTACTGAAGAGAGTGCAACTCCAATGGACTAGCCATACTATTCAAATGCCAACCATATGTTGCCCTAGACTGTTTCATAGGGAACTCATATAAGGTAAGTGCCTTATATTGAAGTTGGAAGAAGTAATCCAAAAATACTTTCAAGATCTCTCTAGAATTCTTTGGAATCAACTAATTGATTCCAATATCAATGGAAATATGGGAGACTGATGCAAGATCACCTAACATAATGGGCTCCTATCAAAGAAAGTGCTGTGTTTTATGAGCAAAACAGAAATGCAGTAGCTCAAAAGAAATGTGAGGGATAGGGATCAAAACAAGAAGGGCAGAGTAAAGGCAGGGACTCATTTGAGCTCTACTCCAAACCCCTTCAGATACCTTTAAATAAAGACAAAATAAATTCTAGGGCATCAGGAACCACCAAAAATGGATTGAAAAAATTTCCAGTGTAAGACAACTTAGAAGGTCAGAAAGAAAAGTCTGTTGCACCATGGTGAGAGAAAAACTCAATTCAGTGCAGCCCACACTAGCATAGACCAGGTTAATGCTGGCTAAGCTCCAGAAAACTAGGAGCAAGCCTCAGTGACTGAATCAGTAACTATACTGGCAGGCTCCAGCAAAAATTCAAAGAATTCAAAAAGCATATGAGAAACATCGAGGAAAAACTAAAGAAAAAAAAATCCAAGACAAGCAAGATTATGAAAAAAAAGGTTAACCAATTAGAAAAGGAAGTACAGAGTCTCAAAGATGAAAATAACTCTTTGAAAATTAGAATCAGGCAAGGGGAAGCCAGTGAATTTATGAGAGACCAAGAAATAAAACAGATTATAAAGAATGAGAAAATAGAACAGAATGTGAAACAGCTCATAAGAAAAACAACAGATCTAGAGAACAGAACAAAAAAACATAAAAATAATTGGACTGCCAGAAAGTTGTGACCAAAAAGAGAATCTTGACACAATAACACAAGAAATCATCTTAGAAAATTGTCCGTAAGTGATAGAACATGACAGAACAATCACATCTCAAAGAGATCATTTGTGGAAAACACACAGGAATATTATTGCCAAATTTCAAAACTCCCAGGTCAATGGGAAAATTTTGCAAGAAACAAGAAAAAAGAATTCAAATATACTGGAACTATGATTAGAATAGTATAACACTTATCAGCAGCTATAATTGCAAGTCTTGGAGTCATATCTATAGACAATTAAAAGAACTAGTCCTGTGGCCAAAAATATCATATTCAGCAAAATTATCTATAATTTTCTTTTCTTTTTTCTTTTTGCTAAGGCAATTGGGGTTAAGTGACTTGCCCAGGATCACACAGCTAGGACATGTTAAGTGTCTGAGGTTAGATTTGAACTCAGGTCCTCCTGATTTCAGGGCTGTTGCTCTATCCACTGTGTCACTTAGCTGCCTCAATTACCTCTAATTTTCAATGAGAAAAAAATGTACTTTCAACGAACTTACAGATTTTTAGGACTTTCAACCAAACCCAAATTTAACAGAAAATTTAACATATAAAAGCCAATATTAAAGATGAGTTTTAAGAAAGGAACTCAACATGGACAAATTGTTTATATTTTTTGGTACATGGGAAATGTATCTTTAAGATTGACATTGACAATAGGGTAGCTCAAAAGAAAGACTGGCAGAGTTAAGGTAAAAATAGTAATCCTGTTATACAAATGAGGTCCAAAGGAAGAATAGACACAAAAGCATTAGAGGGGGAGTGGGCTCATAGTTCTGAAAACCTACTCACACTGAGAGTAGGTTCAATAGGCAACACTACATATATATCATGAAGGGTATAGCATCCTCCAAAATCTATAAAGAAATAAGTAAGGAGGTATAAGTTGATGGGGAAACAAAGGATGAGGGAAGAAGACAAGGGAGGGATCCCTGGTGAGGAACGGTTAAGTAATAGTAAACCAAGGTATTGAGAAGAATTTAATGAATCAGCAGGAAGAGGAAAAACATGTATATATGGGTATGTTTGTATATATCTACCTATGTATACATAATATTTTCTTTTTTTTCTTAATTGTAGCTTGCTTGGGGGTGTTGGGGGGATGAAAGGAGATGTATGTGTGTATATGTGTATGTATATATCCACATATGTTTATACAAATACATGCTTTCTTAACTATAGCCTACTTGTGGTGACGGGGATGAAAGGGAGAAAAAGAATAAAGTAAAAATGGTGTACAGCAAAGAACAAAAGAACAATTTGCAAGGAAGTAAAGAGAAGAATGCAGAAAGGCAGAAATATTATATATCCTTTTTCACATCATAATGCAATAAAAATTACATGTCATAAAGGACCATGGAGAAAAAGACTAAAAACTGAATGGCAATTAAGCAATCTAATATTAAAGAATGGTTGGATCAAATTAAATAACAAATCATAGTAATAATTTATAATATCATTCAAGAGAATGACAATAGTGAGACAAAATACCAAAATTTATGGGATGCACCCAAAGCAATTCATGAGAGAAATTTTATATTTCTAAATATTTAAATGAATAAAATGGAGAAAGAGGAGATCAATGAATTAGGTATGCAACTAAAAAAAGCTAGAAAAAGAACAAATTAATAACACTCAAACAAAAATTAGAAAATCTGAAAATTAAAGGAGATTAATAAAATTGAAAGAAGAAAACTATTAAACTGAAAAATAAAACTGAGCTGGTTTTATGAAAAGAATGCAATTTGATTAAAAAAAGAAGAAAAGAAATCCAAATTACCAGCCAGTATGAAAGGTGAAAACAGTGAATTTACCCCCAATGAAGAAGAAATTAAAGCAAAAATTAGGAGCTATTTTGCCCACCTCTTTGCCAACAAATCTGACAATCTAAGTGAAATGGGCAAATATTTATAAATACGTAAATTGCCAAGATTAACATAAGAAATAAAATACTTAAATAACATCATTTTAGAAAAAATAAATTGAACAAGCCATCAATGAACTCCTTAAGAAGAAAGCTCCAGATACAGATGGTTTTACAAGTGAATTTCACCATTTAAAGAACAATTAATTTCAATACTACCTAAGCTATTTAGAAAAATAAACAAAGAAGTTCAAGTAAATTCCCTTTATGACATAAGAATGGTGGTGATTCCTAAACTAGGAAGAGCCAAAACTGAGAAAGAAAATTAGAGAACCATCTCCCTAATGAATTTTAATGTAAAAATTTGCTCATAAGCAAGTGGGATTGCAGAGCTGGTTCAATAACAAGAAAACTATCAGCATTATCTACCATATTAATAACAAAACTAACAGAAATTACATAATTATTTCAATAGACAAAGAAAAAATTGACAAAATATAGCACCCCTTCCTATTAAAAATACTAGATAGCTTAGGAAAACTCTACTTAAGAGTTTTCTTTAGAATGATAAGCAACTTCTATCTAAAACCATTCCAAACAAGATCAGTGATAAGGAAGAATACCTTCACTTATTATCATCACTATTATTCAATATTGAATTAGAAATGTTATCTATAGAAATAAGAGCAGAAAAAGAAATTTAAAGAACTGGAATAAGCAATGAGGAAACAAAACTATCACTCTTTGCAGATGATATGATGATATACTTAGAGAATTCTACAGTATCAAGTAAAATCTACTTGAAACAACAGCTTTAGCAAAGTTGCAGAATATAAATCCATACAAACCAACAGCATTTTCTATATATTACTGACAAAGCCCAGTAGTAAGAAATAGAAAGAGAAATCCCACTTAAAATAATTGTAGACAATATTCTGAGTGTACTGCTCAAGGAAGTATATGAAGAAAATTACAAAATTCTTCACGCAAATAAGGTGAGATCTAAAGAACTGGAAAAATATTAATTGCTCATGGGTAGGCTGAGTTAATATATTAAAATGACAATTCTGCCTACATTAATTTATTTATACATTGTCATACCAATCAGATTGCCAAAAATATTGTATAGAGATAGAAAAAAATAAAAATCATCTGGAAAAAAAAGGTCAAGAATATCAAGGGAATTAATGAAAAAAAAAATGCAAAGGATTATTGTCTAGCAGTAGTAGGCCCAGTAGGGACAATCTTCAAAACCTTTTGGTATTGGCTAAAAAATAGAGTGTTAGATCAATAAAATAGGTTAAATACACAAGACAAAATAGTCAATAACTATAGTAATCCACTGTTTGGCAAAGACTAACTTTTGGATAAGAACTTACTATTTGACAAAAATTGCTGGGAAAAGTAGAAGATAATATGGCAGAAACTAAGCATAGACCAACACCTCACATCATATATCAAGAAAAGATCAAAATGGATACATAATTTTGACATAAAAGATGATATTCTAAGGAAATTGGGAGAGCAATGGAAGGTTTATGTGGCAGATCTTTGTAGGAGGGAGGAATTTGTGATCCAACAAGAAATAGAGAGTATTATGAAATGCAAAAGGGATAATTTTGGGAGGGTGGAGCCAAGATGGCAGAGTGCAGACATGACTCTCTGTGATCTCCTCTGACCTTCTCTCAAACCAACAGCAGATTAAGCCTCTAAACTGCTTCTGGAGTCAAAGCGCCTCCAAATATTTGTAGTACAGCACATTTCCAGCAAAAGTTACCTTGGAAGAGCTTCAGAGAAGGTCTGCTTCAAACAGGCAGGGGGTCAGGTGGTTTTCCAAGCTCAGACAGCAACACTCAGACAGGGCAGGAAGCCAGAGCTGGGATGGAGTGTGGCAGATTCTAAAAACCTGTGAAGTCCCTGGGAAACTCATGGGCCACTTTGCTCTGGTTGTGGGCAGGTGCTTTGGCAGATCTGCCTTTAATAAAAGGTAGATTGAAAGCCACTGAGAACACAGGACCTAGTCTGGACAGCCCAGCACTGAAAGTCAAACAGCTGAACTGCCCCAGGGCAAATTGAAGCATTTGCAGTTCCTCTGCTTTAAACAGACTTCAAGCTTTAAAAAATGAGTAAGAAACAGAAAAAGAACTCTCACTAGACAGCTTTTATGGAGAGAAAGAAGGGCAGATTTCAGGTCCTGCAACTCCAGAAGAAGCCACAAAAGGAGATATGAGCTTGTCCCCATTTCATAAGGCTTATCTGGAAGATTGCATAAAGAATCTTAAAAGAGAGTTAAAGAAAAATGGGGAAATGAATTGAGATCATTGCAATAAGGATATAATGCCCTACAAAATAGATATGAAAAAGACATCAATTCACTGAAAAACAAAATTGGTGAAATGGAAAAAGACACCAACTCACTGAAAAACAAAATTGGTGACATGGAAAAAAACTGCAATGAACAAAAATATTCAATTGGCCAGTTACAAAAGGAGGTAAAAAAGGTAAGTGAAGAAAATAATACATTAAAAATTAGAATTGAACGAATTGAAGTGAATGACTCAATAAGACTTGAAGAATCAGTCAAACAAAAAAATGAAAAAAATAGAAGAAAATATGGAATATCTCCTAGGAAAAACAACTGACTTGGAAAACAGATCTAGGAGAGACAATCTAAGGATTATTGGACTCCCTGAAAGCCATGTTGAAAAAAAAGAACCTAGACAATATCTTCCAGGAAATCATGAAAGAAAACTGCCCTGATGTTTTAGAATCAGAAGGCAAAATCACCATCAAAAGAATTCACCAAGACTGCCCAGGTTAACAGAAGAGGAAAACAATCATTTAAATAGCCCCATTTTAGAAAAAGAAATAGAACAAGCTATTAATCAATCCCTAAGAAAAAATCTCCAGGGCCAGATGGATTTACATGTGAATTCTACCAAACATTCAAAGAACAATTAATTCCAATACTATATAAACTATTTGAAAAAATAGGGACAGAATGTCTACTACCCAATTCCTTATATGATACAGATATGTTGCTCATAGCTAAACCAGATAGAGTGAAAAGAGAGAAAGAAAACTATAGACCAATTTCCCTAATGAATATTGATGCAAAATCTTAAATAAGATATTAGCAATGAAATTACAGAAAGTCATCCCCAGGATAGTACACTGTGACCGAGTAGGATTTATACCAGGAATGCAGGGCTGGTTCAATATTAGGAAAACTATGAACATAATTAACTATATTAGCAACCAAACTAACAAAACTCATATGATTATCTCAATAGATGCAGAAAAAGCATTTGATAAAATCCAACACTCATTCCTATTAAAAACACTAGAGAGTATAGGAACAAGTGGGCTTTTCCTTAAAATGATTAGTAGCATCTACTTAAAACCATTAGCAAGCATCATATGTAATGGGGACAAACTAGAACCATTCCCAATAAGATCAGGAGTGAAACAAGGCTGCCCACTGTCATGATTACTATTTAGTATTGTGTTAGAAATGTTAGCTTTGGCAGTAAGAGAAGAAAAAGAGATTAAAGGAATTAGAGTAGGTAATGAGGAAACCAAATTATCACTCTTTGCAGATGATATGATGGTATACTTAGAGAACCCTAGTGACTCAACTAAAAAACTACTAGAAACAATTCACAATTTTAGCAAAGTTGCAGGATACAAAATAAATCCACCTAAATCATTATTTATCATATTTATCATATAAAAATTACCAACAAAGTTCAGCAGCAAGAGATACAAAAAGAAATTCCATTCAAAATAACTGTCGATACTATAAAATATTTAGGAATCTATTTGCCAAGGAAAAGTCAGGAACTATATGAACTAAATTACAAAACAATTTCCACACAAATAAAGTCAGACCTAATTAATTGGAAAAACATCAAGTGCTCATGGGTGGGCCAAGTGAATATAATAAAAATGACAATACTACCCAAACTAATTTACTTACTTGGTACCATACCAATAAAACTCCCAAGAAATTATTTTACAGATCTAGAAAAAATAGTAGCAAAGTTCATTTGGAAGAACAAAATATCAAGATTTTCAAGGGAATTAATGAAAAAAAAAAGGCTGATGAAGGTGGCCTTGCTATATCAGATTTAAAACTATATTATAAAGCAGTGGTCATCAAAACCATTTGTTACTGGCTGAGAAATCAAGTAGTCAATCAATGGAATAGGATAGGATCATAGGACAAAATAGGCAATAAGTATAGCAATCTAGTGTTTGATAAACCCAAAGACTCCAGCTTTTAGGATAAGTACTCACTATTCAGCAAAAACTTCTGGGAAAATTGGAAACTAGTATGGAAGAAATTAGGGCTTGACCCACACCTAATACCACATATGAAGATAAGATCTAAATGGGTTCATGATTTACACATAGTGATATTATAAGCAAATTAGAGGAACATAGGATAATGTATCTCTCAGACCTGTGGAGAAGGAAGGAATTTGTGTTCAAAGAAGAACTGGAAGTCTTAATTGAACACCAGATAGATAATTTTGATTATATCAAGTTAAAAAGTTTTTATACAAACAAACCTAATGCAGACAAGATTAGGAGGGAAGCAATAAATTGGGAAATCATTTTTACATTTAAGGGTTCTGATAAAGGTCTCATCTCTAAAATATATAGAGAATTGTCTCATATTTATAAGAATTCAAGCCACTCTCCAATTGATAAATGGTCAAAGGATATGAACAGACAATCTTCACATGATGAAATTAAAACTATTTTTAGTCATATGAAAAGGTGCTCCAAATCACTATTGATTAGAGAAATGCACATTAAGACAACTCTGAGATACCACTACCCACCTGTCAATGACGAATGTTGGAGGGGATGTGGCAAAACTGGGACACTGATATGTTGTTGGTAGAACTGTGAATGGATCCAACCATTCTGGAGAGCAATTTGGAACTATACTCAAAAAGTTATCAAATTGTATATACCCTTTGACCCAGCAGTGTTTCTATTGAGCCTATAGCCCAAAGAGATCTTAAAGGAAGGAAAGGAACCTACATGTGCAAAAATGTTTGTGGCAGCCCTTTTTGTTGTGACAGGAAATTGGAAACTGAATGGATGCCCATTATTTGGAGAATGGTAGAATAAATTATTGTATATGAATGTCATGGAATATTATTATTATTATTATTATTATTATTTTTGCTAAGGCAATTGGGGTTAAGTGACTTGCCCAGGGTCACACAACTGTTACGTGTCTGAGATCAGATTTGAACTCAGGTCCTTCCTGACTTCAGGGCTGGTGCTCTATCCACTGCGCCACCTAACTGCCCCAATGGAATATTATTTTTCTGTAAGAATTGACCAACAAGTTGATTTTAGAGAGGCCTGGAGAGACTTTCATGAACCGATGCTGAGCAAAATCAGCAGAACTAGGAGATCTTTGTGCAAGGCAACAATAAGACTATATGATGATCAATTCTGAAAGACATGACTCTTCAATAATGAGATGCCTCAAACCAGTTCCAGTTGTTCAGTGATGGAGAAAGCCATACACCCAGGGAGAGGCTTCTGGGATCTGATTCTGTACCACAACATAGCATTTTCACACTCTATTGATGTTTGCTTACATTATGTTTTTCTTCTCAGGTTTTTTTTT
>JAJPUD010007953.1:1407-23333 GCA_023553655.1 Myrmecobius fasciatus | reverse complement strand
TGATTGATGTTTGCTTACATTGTGTTTCCTTTATCTGATATATCGTTTGTGTAGATAAGATTTTTCTTGCACAACAATGATAAGTTTGGAAATATGTATACATATATTCGATTTGCCAATATTTTAACATAATTAACATGTAGTGGATATCCTGCCATCTAGGGAAGGGGTGGGGAAGTTGGGGGGAAAAATTTGTAACGGAAAGCTATGTAAGGGTTATTGTTGAAGAATTACCCACACATATGTTATGCAAATAAAATAAAATTTAAAAAAAATGCTAATATTTGTACTAAAGTAGAATTGTTTGATAGGCAGTCTATGCAAGAAGCGTACCAACTGAGAGCAGATGTGTGAACTATATTGGGCAAAGATGAAAAGAAAAAGAATGAATTTAGACAAATGAGAAGACTAAAAAGGCAAAGATATCAAAGAGTAATAAGATACATTTTAGAGTAAATGGGACTGAGAATATATTATGAGTTCATCAATATTTTATAGATTTAAGCTTGAAGTGACTCTAAAGACCATTGAATCTAACATCTCTATTTTATAGATAAAATTATTTAGGTCCAATAAGGTTAAATGATTTGCTTAGGATAACATAACTAGGAAGTATCTGAGATGGGATTTGAAGCCAGGTTTTCCTGATTATGAGTCTATTATTCAAACCAGTATACCAGGTTGGTATGCCATCTTTATGACCTAATATTCAAAGTTGTAGTGGTTGGTCATAATAAAAGACTTGAAGGAAAACAGAATCAAATGAGCTGACTGGAATTATAAATCTAGAAAAGGGAGCTATCCATTTGTGGATATTTTTTATTTGTTAGACTAATGAAATAATCTCATTGGTTAAGAGTTCAGGGGGTTTACTGACTTAGCATGGTGCTTGGCAATAGCCAGTGCTTAATAAATGCATGTTGAGTGAATGTTGAACCTGAGGACCTAAAGATCCAGACAGGAATGATTCTGCTTCCTTAATGATGAGAGAACCCATGGTGGAAATAGGTGTAGTTTGGATGAAGAATAAAAGCTATGGAAAAATTAGAATGGGAAATAAAATAGATGTAAGATATTGGAAGAAAAGATATCTGACAGAAAGAATCCAGTGGAGGGTATAACTTCTAATTTGGAGTCTAGTGGTATTTAAAGGGAGAATGATGACCTGCATCCACCTGAGGTCTAACATGAAAAATATAAATAATCCTAGGATTTAGTTTTAATTTAGCCAGATACTCATTTTCCTTATCATTTACCTAATGTGTTGTGTTGTCTAAATATTCTTCCTTTTTTATCTTGAATTAGAGACAAATTCTTTCACCCCAGACAGCTTGTAGAATTGTAATTTAATAATGTTTATTTATTTAAAAATCCATTAATTTCTATAAATAATGATGATAGATAACATTTATATAGTTGCTCTAAAATTTGCAAAATGTTTTACATGTAATCTCATTTGATCCTTATAATAATACTGGAGCGTATTTTCAGATGAAAAAAGTGAGCCAAAGAGAGATTAAGGGATATGACCACAGTTAATATCTAAAATAGGATTTTAACTCAGATCTCTCTGATTTCAAAACCTGAATTCTACAAATAGTGGCAACTAATTGATTGTTGCAATTCTTAAACAAAGCTGATTTTAATTGACTCAACTACAATCCATCTACACACCTTCTCATCTTTCAATTTTTCCTCTAGGTGCATTTCATGCTAAAGATGTGTATAATCCTGTCACCACATACGACTAATCCAACTCAATGAGATCCAAAATCACTTAAAAAGTTTAACCTAAAAATTCACATAAGAAACAAAGTGGATTAATGTCTATTATCTAATCCATTGAGATGGTTGTTCACAACATATGTACCAGGAAAATAATAACAACAGCATCAACAGGATTCCAGATGGAGAGTGAGATGGTTTTAGAGTTGCATGAGAAACAAATTAGTTCTTTTAGCATTTTCCTGGTTCTTTTAATAATTTGTGAATACCAAGCAGCATTTGGGTTATCTATCTGTCACCTTCACTTTCATAGCATTTCTGGGCCATCTTCTTTTCTAATAATCTAATGATGTTTATGACAACTTTTATGACTCAGTCATCACTGCTAAAACATTGTAGCATGAACATTACTACTATATGTCTTTTTATTGACTTATGTATTACCTGAAAAATTATATTATTCTAATTCATCATTTCCCTAGAGAAATGACAATCAAAGAAAATATTAGCATTAAATATTAGTTTTTCTAATTTTTATGTGTTCTTATTATATTACTTTAGAAGTTTGAAATGCAATTCAGAAGATAGAGAGAATTCCCACTGAAAGATGATATGGAAAACTTTTGGTTATCCCTCTTATTGCAAGAAGTCCAACATAATGAAAAAGCAAATTGTTCCCAATGAAATAGAAAGGTTGTTTGCAACTAATATAATCAACAATACAGCAGTTAGGTCAAAGCTAATATCTGAAATTATAAATGTTATACAATACTATAAAGCAGTTGTCCTGAATAGGATTCATAGTTATTATTCAAAATGCTTCACAGTGGTGGACAGATTATTGACAATGGATTTTCCTAGTTTTTCTTCAGATACAAATTCTGATCCTACCTTTTTCATCAGGAAGCATTCCATATCGGTTACCAAAATAAATAAATTCCAGGAATCCTTTCCAAAATAGACTTATTATGTACTCATGTAGTTTGTGGAAAACATTCACAGTTTCTATCATTTAGAAAAAAATTCTATAAACATTTATAAGAAATCAGGATTGGTTAAGGAGCACTAAGGGTATTCCAAAGATGTAATGAGTAATTTATTATCAGTTATCAGTTTAGTCATTGATGATTAAGTTGACTGAAAATTCTGTAAGATATATATTCTTTTTCTCATTATTCCAAATTCTTCACTCGCATTTTTTTTGATTCATTACAAATAAAATAGAAGCATTTTTAGGGAGGATAAACCCTACAAAGCTTGACATTTTCATGTAAAATGTTTCTCTGAAGTCTATCACCACAAAATAATTTGAAGAACATTATATAAATTTACTATGGTTATGTTTAGCTTTAAATATATCATAACCTCATGTAAAAAAAGCTAATTATGGCTTCCAAGTCAATGATACAGTCTAACCCAGCATGTTATTAAACACATTTGACATTAGACTAATGTTTCATGAAAAAATGCAATAATTAATACCTTCAACTCTTGGAAACTTTCTGCAACTGTATCTTTCTGATTTGTGATGGAAAGATGCAACATTCTTAATGGATTTCAAGGAAAGATAAAGACTAAAGGCTTATAATTTGAATTCAGTGGTCAAATTGAACCAATATATTCATTGGTACTATGCATGGTGACACATGTAGAATCCTTGACATTGAGGAGCCTGTGGCTGATTGCTGCTTTGAGGCTTGGGAGTTCTGAGCTGTAACACAGCTAACTTGATCAAGTATTTACTAAATCTGTCACCAGTAATAAGAGCCTGCTTTGGAAGCAAAAGATCATTAGATTCCCTAAGGAAGGAAAAATAAACGATTTGGGTTAGAAATGAAGGAAGTCATTTTACCTCAATAAAAGGGTCAGTCCTATGAATAACTGCTATATTTCTAGGTGAGAGGACACTTACTGTAAAGTAATGTAAATTGGTGTCCTTCAGGCAAGACACACAAAGCATTAAGTTATCAAGGAGAAAGCTATGGCCAAACATGTTGATTTTTTGGCATTCTGAAATTAAAACTCAATGGAAAGAGCACATTTAAAGCAATTAATACCTATGTAGAACCATTTTTAATGTATGCTTTGAGAACTATACAATAAACTATAATAGATTTAGGAAAAAAAACACATAAAAAGTCACGCAATATTACTGAAACACAGATTACATCATCCTAAAGCAGTTTTAGAAAAAGTGTTACTTAAAGGAGGAAGATCTAGTCTTGGAGTACATAACACACTAGTCAAAATCTTAGAAAAATACTTCTGAAACAAGTAAAAATCACTGATAAATAGGGAAAGTTTACAATAAGCACATCCCTCTGGATTTTTTTTAATGGAATTAAAATACTCTTTACTTTGTTCTGATTTCAATTCACTCTCCGGATTTTTCAATCTTCTTCCCAGCAGTCTTTCTGTCTTGACGATACTTCAGTTCTTAGAACTCTTCTGATTGGTAAGTCTCTAGGCTGGGATAGCATTTTGTGATGAGTCTAAACTGTGCTCATTTCACTCTTATTCAGCTCAATTCCCATAATTATCTACTTCTTCTCTACTGACTTTCCATTTTCTTCCTTACTCCTGCATTCTAGTTCTTTCATCTTATTTCCCTGTTGGCATATAGGCACAGTGCCTGCCACATTTCAAGCACTTAATAAATTATCTATTTCTGAATCTATTTTTCTGTGTCTTCCTATTTGTATCTTGCTTTGTTATATTTTGTCCTTTTTTTGTCTATGCCTCCCTTTCTTTCTGTCTCACTTCCCAACATACAAACACACACATAGACAACATCTGCATGAAGTCAGGCAACAATATGTTGACAGGTAAACACCTAACAAAGAATTGAGTAAGTGTAAGAGTTTATGATGATAATTTTTGATTAGGTCATTATTATTATAAATTACAGAAGGGTTATCATTAAGGAATTTGAACTTAATGAAATGGTAAAAACTAATTCAAAAATTTATCACTTACAAAATATTTAAAAAGATATGGCCTAGTGTCTCAATTTATGTGTCAAAACTCACTATCATTTTTGGACTGACAGATGAGGAAAATCTCTATCCAAACATAATTCTCAAAATATTTTGAGGTTTCAGCCACTAAATTGTATTAACCTGTACAATTATTCTAGACAGAACTGTTACACATAATCATCCAGATATAATACTGATCCATTATAACTCTGTGATAATCTTTTTAAAAAGAATAAAAAATACCCAAATTTCTAAGTTTCAAAGAATAAAAAGCTTTGAAAATATAGAGATCTAGTGAAAGAAATCAAATTCATTTGGGAACAGAATGAGGTGTACATTATTCTTGTCATTCTGTTAGTTACTGGAGCTGCCCCAAAAATGCTTTCAGTGGGGCAGCTAGGTGGCGCAGTGGATAGAGCACCAGCCCTGAAGTCAGGAGGACCTGAGTTCAAATCTGGTCTCAAACACTTCCTAGCTGTGTGACCCTGGGCAAGTCACTTGACCCCAATTGCCTTAGCAAAAAAAAAAGCAAAAAAAAATGCTTTCAGTGAGCCTACAGCAGATGAATTTATAACATAATACTTTCATTCAGTTATGAAAAAATATTATTTTACCCACTAGTCTGCAGAATGTTATATATAAAAACATATGAGGGCAGCAATTTGCACTGATAATTTGTACTATTTGAATTCAATTAAACAAGATGAGACTAATGATTTTATGTTATTATTTCTATTAATGTTATTATCAGAAACAAGAATGATAAACTGGTTAAAAACAAACAAAAAAATTCTTCAGGAACAAACACTATCTCCTCTCTGGCCGGGTAAATAATAAAGACTGACAATAGGCACACACCACTATAGCCAAATATATAATTAAAACATCTTCATGTGGCCCCTCTAAAATGGCTAAAATATAGAACAAATACATAAAAGAGATATCCCTGACTTAGTGATCCAACATTAACATAAAGTCCAAAGACAAGAAGAAGGCTGGAATAATGATACATACATACATACATTATATATATGTGTGTGTGTGTGTGTGTGTATAGCAATATATATGTATATATGTATATATATATATATATACATACATGTATGTCTTTCTGTTATTTTCACAACTCAGTCTAAGGTCTGTCAGTTTTTGTTGCTTCCAAAATATTATGATCCGAGGAGGTCTGTCACTGACTTCCTGGTCTGTATATTCCTGAAATGATTTGAGTATATTGACTTGTGTGTGGCTGACTTTCTGTAGATTGCAACTGAATTTAGTTACACAGAGAAATTCTAAAAGTTCAGAGTCACTGAACTGCTGGTTATTCCTTGGATTGGTCTGCTGAGCAGGTTTATTTCAAATCAGGCTTATGTGTGGAACTAAAAGCTGGAACTGAGTCCCCATCTGTTCTTTTGCTCTTTTCCACACAACTATGGTACTAGAATTTGTCTTTGCTCCTTATACAAGTAGGGTCCATTTACCCTGATGATTGTGGCAGCTCCCCTCTGCCCTAGAACTGTGATCTGGAACTGAGTAATGGACAACAGACTTGCCTAATGGCATCTGATCCTGCATCTACTCTTAGTGTAGGGATTCCTTGGGATTTTTTCTGACCAGGTGTTCAGTTCCCTTACTATTCCAAAGTGCTTGACTCCTACCACTACTTCTGCTGCAGCAGCCTGATCAACACACACTCTAGCATCTCTGTCTTCCTCCTAAGCTGCCCTGGGCTGGAAAAAACACCTTCCTGTGACTTTTTTCTTAGATTTCTCAATCAGAATTGTCTGGTGTTTTTTTTTTTTTTTTTTTTTAAATCAGTCATTGTACTAAAGGACGTTAATGAGCTAAGGCAAAACTGTTAGCTCTTTCTTTCTGCCATTTTCACTCCTTATCTATTTCTTTCTTAGCAGCTTCAAGTTAAGGTTTGCAAATAATAGAGGGTAGCCTTATGTTTGATGAATGTGCAAGTCATTGAGTCTCTTATTGTTGCATTTAAAAAGAACATCTGACAAGGGGACACAATAGCTGCCTTCAAATTTTTTAGAGGCATTCATAAGGAAGAGAGAGTTAGACTTATTGTTTGGACTCAGGGACCAGAATGAGGAACAATGAGTAGAAATTACAGAGTAGGAAATGAGGTAGAACTGTTGCTGTTGTTCAGTCATGTTCTATTTGACCTCTTTTGGAGTTTTCCTGGCACAGATGCTGGCTTGCCATTTTCTTCTTCAGCTCATTTTACAAATGAGGAAAATGAGGCAAAGAGGGATAATTTACTTGCCCACAATCACATAGCTAGTAAGTATTTGAAGCTGGATTTAAACTCAGGTCTTCCTGACTCCAGATCCAGGATACTACCCACTGCACCACTGAGCTTCCAACAATTAGAACCATTTAAAAACGCATTGTGCTATCTTGAGAGATTGTGGGTTCCTTGTCTCTTGAAATATTCAGACAAAGGCAGGATGATTGTAAGAATATTTTTTGAAGAAGTGTTGGGATGGAGGTGTGGGGAATGGGCTGAGTTAGAATATAGTCGTTCCAAATCTGATATTCTGTGATTCTGTAACAATTGCCCTAGAAGCTTATGAGATTGAAATGGTAACAGCTGAAAAATAATTCTTCAGATTTAAAAGTTCTATAGATATTTAATATAAGTATCTAAAAAGTTACAAATTTTTAAGAGGAACTAGTTGCATCTCCCAGTAGTCTCAAACCAAAATTGTTTAAAGCTAATAACACAGATCTATCTGCACCAAGACATTCTAATTCTCTATTTCCCTTTACAGTGAATCATATGAAATGTTTTTCTAAATGAAGTGTTAAAGGACTTCCGGGCAGTCCAGTGCTTGGGATTCCTCATGTAATTTAGAGGAGGTATAGTGAAACAATGCTGGTCAAGAAGTCAGAAGACCAAGATTATGCTATCAACTAACTATGTGGACTTGGACAAATCATTTGACCTCTCTAAGGAATTTCAGTTTCTTCTTAAAAAAAAGTTTGCACTAGCTCCCTCCTTCTTCCAGTATTCTCTGACTCCGAGTGAATGATATTGATCTCTTGACAAGGCTCCTAATTCACAAAGGAACTGTGTATTCTACTCTGTGAGTCAAAAAAAGTGCTTAGGTAGAAGAATGAATGGGACTAAAATGTTGAAGACAGAGAAGTGCACTTGCCGATTTTTTATTGACAGGCATAACCCTTATTTTAAAAGCTTTTTGGTCTTAAACTTTTTTCCCCTCAGAAGTATAGGAGGTAATTGACAAATAGTAGAAAAGCTGAAGGAAGGGAGGAATCATCATTACAGGAATATATACACTTACACAAAGTCACATGCAACCTGTATTTTGGGAACTGACTGTTTGTCAGATAGGCTGTTTGGAGGGGCCATGGTCTTGAACTCTATAACTGTTAATAGCACAGGTGCCTAAATTGCAGGGTTGTGCCACTCAGTCCTAACCATAGGGTCTCTCTTAGAGGCAGAGCATAAGCTTTCAAATCTGCTGATTTTCTTTCTTCAGAGGAAGAGGATGGTGCTGTTTCTACAAGCTAGAAAAAATGGCTTCATGCACAAGCACTGGGGAAAGAAAAGATTTCCCTTAAAATGGCCTCATGGTAAATGTGCCAGAGCTTCTGGAGATGCAGAATAATTTTGTTGTTCCATTCTCTTCATCAGGGTGGCTCTTCAGCAAAAGTGTGAAGTAGACACTTCTCCTCTTGTCCCTCCCTCTCCTTTTTCTCTTTTAATTTCTCTTTTTAATCTTTCAATTTTCTTTCTTTCTCTCTCTGTCTCTTTCTCTTTGTGTGTGTGTGTGTACCTCTCTGTCTCTGTTGCTTCTCTGTCTCTGTCTCTCTGTTTCCCTATTTCTCTATCTCTGTCTCTTTCTGTCTCTCTGTCTCTGTTTTGTCTCTGTCTCTGTCTCTGTTCTGTCCCTCCCCCCCTTTCTCTCTCTTCCTGTCTCTTTCTCTTTCACACACCCACCAGAAAAACCTGCTTGTAACTTATTCTTGAAGAATTAAAATTTTTCACAGTTCTCATGTGTGTATTTATCCTCTGATTAAATATTAAGACTAAGTTGATTTTGGAGGCATAAATATTTTTCAAATCACACCATTTATTTTTTCTGCCTATGCAGGACTCAAACCATGCTCAAGTTTTCCTTGCATTTGTCCTTGTTTCCTCCTTCACCTTCATCACTTCTCATTTCAGATTAGTCCAATGGGTGGGGTGGAGCCAAGATGACAGAGAGTAGATCGGTCTTTATCTGAGTTCTTCCTGATGTCCCTAAGATCAGCACCAGATCAAGCCTTTGAACTGGTTTTGAAGTGAAGAACCCACAAATATTTGGAGAGCAAAAAATTTCCAGCAGAAAATTTTGGAATTCCAGCAGAAGATATTTTGGAAGAATTTCAGGAAAGGTCTGTTTCAATTAGGCATGGGGAGGTGGCCAAGCACAGGTGCAGTGCAGAATCCCAGGGCAGTGTGGTGTCCCTATGCTGGGGAATCTACCATGAGGCTCTTAACCAAATACAACAGCATTGGCTACTCTGTCATGGTTAGGAGCCAGTGGATCAGCACTTTAGCTGTGAGAAAAGCAAAGCAAATATAAAAGACAAATAATGAGCCTCTGAACCTCAGAATAAAGAAGGAAATGGCCCAACACCTGAAGAAAGTCAGCAGCACCAACCTAGGGCAATTTAAAACCACTGTTGTCCATAGAGGAAGCTTGGGACAATCTCCCCTTTGCCCTGAGAACAGACCACAACATTTAAAACAAATGAGCAAAAAAGCAGAAAGAACTCTGATTAAAGATAGCTTTTTATGGAGAAAGAGGACAGACTTCAAAACTGAGGATCTTAAAGGCAAATCATCTCCAGATAAAAGTTCAAAGGATGATATGAGTAGGCTACCATCTCACAAGACTCTCTTGGAAGAATTCAAAAAGAATCTTAAAAGGGAGTTAGAAGGGGCAGCTAGGTGGCACAGTGGTTAGAACATCAGCCCTGAAGTCAGGAGGACCTGGGTTCAAATCTGGTCTCAGATACTTTCTAGCTGTGTGACCCTGGGCAAATCATTTAACCCCAATTGCCTCAGCAAAAAGGCAAAAAAAGGGAGTTAAAAGAAAATGGGCAAAGGAAATGAGATCTTTCCAAGAGAGTTTGAAAAAGGAAACACAGAAATTATCTGAAGAAAACTCAAAAATGGATTTAGTGAAATGAAAAAAATCACATAACTCCTTACAAAATAGATTTAAATAGGAAGCCAATTTGTGGAAAAAAAGAATTTGTAAAATGGGGAAAAAATTCCAATGAACAAAATATCTCATTTAAAAAGTTCAATTGGCCAAATGCAAAAGGAGATAAAAAGCTAATTAAAGAAAAAATTCACTATAAATTACAATTGAACAAATGTAAGTGAATGACTCAATGAGACTTCAAGAATCAAACAAAAACCAAAAAATAATGAAAAAATACAAGAAAATGTAAAATACCTCATTAGAAAAACAGCTGACCTGGAAAATAGATCTAGAAGAGATAATCTAAGAATTATTGGGATTCCTGAAAAACATTATGACAAAAAGAGCCTAGACATCATCTTTCATGAAATTATCAAGAAAAACTGCCTGAATGTCCTAGAACCAGAGGGTAAAATAGGCATTGAAAGAATTCATAGATCACAGACCCCAAAATGAAAACTCCAAGGAATATTGTAGATAAATTTCAGAATTATCAAATCAAGGAGAAAATATTGCAAGCAGCCAGAAAGAAACAATTCAAATATTGAGGAGCCACAACCAGGATTACCCAAGATCTAGCAGGTTCCATTTTACAGGATTGAAGGTCCTGGATTCTGATATTCTGAAAGGCAAAGAAAATTGGATTGCAGCCAAGAATCAACTTTCTAGCAAAATTGAGCATTATTTTTAAGGGGAAAAGATGAACATTCAATGAAACAAGTGAATTTTCTGATGAAAAGACCAGAGCTGAACAGAAAATTTGATCTTCAAAAAAGAACTCAAAAGAAGCATAAACAGGTAAAAAGGAAAGAAAAAAATTCTCTTTCTTTTAAAAGTTAAAAAGTTGAAGTCAGGAAAACCTGAGTTCAATCTGGCCTCAGACACTTAACATTTCCTAGCTGTGTGACCTTGGGCAAGTCACTTAACCCCAATTGCCTCAGAAAAAAAAAAGTTAAAAAGTTTATATCCCTATATGGGAAGACGTTTTGTTTAACTCTTGAGATCTGTCTCTCTATTATGGGTATGCTTAGAAGGTGCAGGTATAATTTAATTTTATTGTGATTGTACAAAAAAAACTAGAGGAGAAAAGGGTATTCTTTTGGAAGAAGAAAATGGAGTTAAAATGTGGTAAATTACATCTCATGAAAAGGCAAAATATTTTGCCTCTTTTCAAGAGAAAAGAAGGAAGGGCAAATGAGGATTGTGTGAATCTTACTCTCATTAGAATTGAGTCAAAGAGAGAATATCAGACATATTTAACTTCACAGAGAAACTTGTCTCACCTTATAGGGTGATAGGAGGGGAAGGGGGAAAGGAAGGGAATAGGTTAATAAAAAGGAGAACAGAAGTAGAATGGGAAAGGTAGAAGAAAGGGGAAGGGTTGTAAAAGGGAAAGGCTGTTTGAGTGAGGTAGTAGTCAGAAGCAAAATATTAGGGAGGAGGGAAGGGGGAAAGGAAAGAGAAAATCATATCTTGGGGTAATTAAACTGGCAGGAAATACAGAATTAGTTATTTTAACTGTGAATGTGAATGGAACAAACTCTCCCATAAAACGAAACTATATAGCAAATTGGATTAAAAGCCAGAATTCTACATTATGTTGTTTACAGGAAACATATTTAAAGCACAGTGATACATATAGAGTAAAGATAAAAGGCAGGAGCAGAATCTATATTCTTCAGCTGAAATAAAAAAGCAGGAGTATCAATCCTGATATCAGATCAAGCAAAAGCAAAAATAGATCTAATTAGAAGAAATAAGGAAGGAAAGTACATCTTGCTAAAAAAGTACCATAGATATTGAAGTTATATTAATATTAAACATATATGCACCAAGTGGTATAACATCCAAATTCATAGAGGAGAAGTTAAGAGACCTGCAAGAAAAATTAGACAGCAGAACTAAACTAGCAGGGGATATCAGTTTTGCTCTTTTAGAACTAGATAAATTGAACCACAAAAATAAATAAGAAAGAAGTTAAGAAGGTAAGTAGAATTCTAGAAAAGTTAGGTATGATAGACCTTTAGAGAAAATTGAATAGAGACAGAAAGGAATATACTTTTTTTTTCTCAGCAGTTCGTAGAATCTACACAAAAAATGACCATGTATTAGGGTATAAAACCTCAAAATCAAATTCAGAAAGGCAGAAATAGTAAATGCATCTTTTTAAGATCATGACACAATAAAAATTATGTATAATAAAGGCCTAGGGAAAAACTGACCAAAATAATTGAAAACTAAATAATCCAATCCTAAAGAATGAGTGGGTGAAACAACAAAGCATAGGTACAATTGATAATTTAATCCAAGAGAATGACAATAATGAGACAATATACCAAAATTTATAGGATGCAACCATAGCAATTCTTAGGGGAAGTTTTATATTTCTAGATACTTACTTGCATAAAATAGAGAAACTCAATGAATAGGACATGTAACTAAAAAAGCTACAAAAAGAACAAATTTTAAAAAAAACAATTAAAAACCAAATTTGAAATTATAAAAATTAAAGGAGAAATTAATAAAATTGAAAGAAAACTATTGGATTAATAAATAAAACTGAGTTGATTTTATTAAAAAAAACAGCCAAATACATAAACCTTTAGTTAATTTGATTAAAAAAAAAGGAAAGAAGAAAATAAAATTAGTATCAAAATGAAAAGGGACAACTTTCCACCAATGAAGAGGAAATTAGAGCAATAATTAGAAGTTATTATGACTAACTATATACCAATAAATCTGATAATCTTAGTCAAAGGGTGTAATACTTTCAAAAATATAGATTGCCCAGATTAATCCAATAGGAAAAGCCACTTCTATTGAGAAAATCTTTAAGATATCAAGCCACTGGATTTAGATTACAAAAGAGAAAACCACAGTTGCTTACCATGCTTGTAAAAATATCAGCAACTACTACAATAACAACAAATGAAAGTTATGATATTGCTATATGTAGCACATGTGTATTGTATTTTGCAACTTGCAAAACTCCACTCAACATTTTATCAAAAGCACATGGGATGCATGCTTATTCATGTGTCTGTGTGTTTGACTTGAGTCTATGTTTTCTTCAGTGAGGGAAATTTCTAGTGTAATAACTACCAACAACATGATACAGATGGTAGTGGATAGAATTTAGGACTTGGAGTCAAAAATATTTGGATTCAAAGTCCACCTCTGACACTTAACCAAATGTAATTTCAAAGTTTAGAGTCCTTCACCCATAAAATGAAGGGGGTCAGAATAGAATGCCTCTAAATTCTCTTTTGTCTTGAACTCTGCTCCATGAATTTATCTGTATGCAATGGTACCATTTTAAGAACATTCCTTAAAAGGACTGCACTGAATGTTCCTAATTGAAATAGACTTTCCTAAATACCTGAAGTTTAAAAAACATGGTATTCTATACTCAGTGTTAATAAATGAATTGATCAAATAATTCCCCAGTCTAATAATCTACTTAATATAACAAAAGAAATGAAGAGAGTGATAAGTCTTACTTATCTAATTTATTACAATCAACAAAACTCATAATTGAATGTGATGCATTTGCACTTTGCCTGTGTTCTTATTTGCTATCTGTTGCAAGTGATGTGACTTGAGCTCTGGCCCTAAAACTGAGAATATTAATGCATGCAAAGGAGAATAGAAATATGAATTCAAAAAGGTAAAAGAGCCTCAAATATTAAATGCAGTTGTGGGGGCACTCTTGGTGTTCATTCATTACTAAATAGATTGGTGCCCATTGGATAAGTCAAAATCTCTCTAAGAATCAATTTCCCCACATGCAAAATATCCATTGGGAAAACCATAACCTCCCTAAGTTTTAGTTTACCCATATGCAAAATGTGAGCTTGAACTAAATAATTTCTAAAGGCTCAACTCAAAGAAGAACTGCAGTAACTAAAAAGTAACATGAAATGTATACACTTAGACATATATTCACTCCAAATGTTCATGTGAAAGATTGGTGTCTGATCTATGGTACAGCCTTTCAAGCCTGTAGGATACAGGCCAAGCCTGGCCGCAATAGGATGTACTGTATCTAGACTCCAATACAGTGATGTCATTTTGGTCTTTTTTGAGAATTAATGACAACAATCAACCAACAAAAGCCAAAACCAAGCTATGAATAAAGGTTTATTGAAATGAGAACTGAACCTATGATTTTCTTGATAGAATGAACTCTCAAATGAGGAAACATTTTTACCAATGTAGTTCAGCAACTTTTCTGCAACCTACAATAGTCTTAAATAATTGCCCAGACTAGAGCAGTAAAAGGTAAATGACTTGCCCAGTGTCATACAGACAGTATCAGAATTGGAACTTGAATACAGTTGTTTCTAGCTTTGAGACTGGTTCTCTGTTCACTACATTATGTTACTTTGCTAAATGTGACTATACAATGATCAAATGAGTATTTTACATATATACAGATGTTGCTCTGTGTCAAACTAATGTTCATGCTTTAAAAATAACTTGCAAAGTCATTTAGAAATTCAAATGAAATCAAGTTGAGTCAATCAATATTTGCATCCAGAATAAAAAGGGCAGCTAGAGAAGACATATGGATGCTTATTAAAATAAGGAGAGTCAAAAAATATCATTGCATGGACATGTTCTAAAGGAAAATTCTCTCTATCTCAATTTGCTATAGAAACCCCCCTCAGTGACAAACTCAAAGGGAAAGATATGCTGTAGAAAATGGTATCAAAGGAAAATTTGAAATTTATCTATGTATTCACTTACTATTGGAGCACCTATCATATACAAAGCACTGTGGGAGAAAACAGGGGACAGTAAGATTTGGTTCCTGCCTTCTGGAAGCTTAATTTTGCAGTTTAGTAAAAATCTAAAGCAAAAAGAAAAGACATTTAAAAGAATATAGTTCAAGAATGTCTATTAAATATTTTTTCTTTGGACAGGGAGCTATTTCATTGTAAATCTCTGAAAACAGGGATTTGGGGAAAAGTCAATTTCTTAAAAGCACATTGCTTTTATGTTGGATTAGTTTCCCCTTTCTTTTTTATATTTTGATATTACTTTGTGTGGGGAGACTGATTAATGAAAGTCCAGGCATTAGACCCATGTGTGATATCAGCTTACTGGAAATTCACATGGAAGCTTGGTAAGCTGGCTTCTGAAAGTCTCCAATAAAGTGGCCTTTCCCTTTCCTGCTTTAGACCATGTACAGGTATTCTGTATGTTTTATGTATGCGCACCTACAATATAGTGACAAAAAACCTCTTAATAGACTGTTAAACTAGATTTGAGTGTGTATACAAAAGACACAGAGATGAAATTGCTCTTTTACCTCATTTTCCAAAAAAGGAGGAAAAAATTTTGTAAGCATCTTACTGAAGGAGCATTTCTTCTACCAAGTTGCCATGTGACTAAGAATACATACATTCTGCTGTTATTTCTTTCTTTGTTGTGATTATTCTTTCCTGATTTTAGGTGAACAAATGTCAGAGATGGACTACATTATGACACTGTGAGCTTCAAAAGACTGAGAGAGTTACTAGGGGTGCAGCAACAGGAGTTGATAGTAAAATTTCCTGGAAGCCCAGTAGTTGACCCTGGTGATGAAACCATCCTAAGGAGCAATCTGCTCGATTCCAACAGGAAAGCAACAGGAAAGGAGAGAATTGTCCATTAACCATGTTCACAAAAGTGAACTCAATGGAGTGAATATTTGGTAGTCATAACTTTAAGTTTGGATCCATTCTTCCCAGGGACTGAATCAGTATAAAAGAGTGGTTTTCTGTATCAGAAGTTTGTTTTTGTTTTTATTTTTGTTGTTACTTGGATCATGCTATAACTTCTTAGTAAATAAATATTCATAAAAGCTAATTAATCTTAGTTGGTTAATATATATCAGGAGGAATCAATTTGTCAAAATGATATTGAAGCAATAATTGCTGGTTGGATAGTATTGACAAAATATTGACTGATTTCTGGGCAAAAGTAAGAGCTATTGATACAAGAATCAGCAGCAAGGGAGTGGGTAATGATGGGTGAACCAAAAGAAGAAGCTTTGGAAGAATTTCTAGGACCAAACTTCCTCAATATAAAAGAAGAATTCACAGAACATTGTCAATTTCTGGAATAAGCTAGTGCATTTGAAAACCAAGAAGGAGCTCAGTCCCAGGAGTAGCCATGGAAAGGAGGAGTAGCATAGTGACTAAATCTTGCCTTTATCTACTACTATGTAAATCTTAGGGGAAAATGGTCACTCTACCTTAGAATTTTTGGTAGAAAAAAGGAAAATTAGGCATAGTTTATCATGTACCCTAGACTCTGAGAGAGCAGTTATCAGAGTTAAAAGAAACAAGAAGCAAAGTCCCACACACAAGGGATATCATCTTTGGAGGTATGGAAAGAACTAAAAATGAAAATTTAAAGGCACAAAAATCTTCTGAGGAAGAAGAGGAAAAGTATAACTGTCAAAAGAGACAAATATAGACCTACAGGAAACTCATCAATCAACTTAGATTTTTAAAAATTTTATACAAATACACTAAGTGAAATTATCCTTATATTCAAATGGTGGGGATAATCAGGTTATTTTGTGAATATACAAAATAAATGTGAAGAAAATGCATACAAATATTAATAATAACAACAACAACATTAACATTTATATTGTGCTTTAAGGTTTGCAAAGCACTTTTTATACTTATCTCATTTTGTCCCCACAACTCTGTGAAATAAAAACTATATATTTTTTAAAAATAGCTTTTTTTAAGGTAAAATTCAATATTTTATTTTTTTGTTACTAATAGATTTTTATTTTTCAAAACATATGCAAAGATATCAACTTAGATTTTCAAAAGACATATCGAAAAGGAAAGCAAGGAAAAGCAAAAAGATAAATAAATATCCCAGTTCTATAAAAATCGAGTAAAGACTGCTAAAACACTATGTTAAAATTGACAAAAAATGCCAACTGATACAGAATGAAGTGAACAGAACCAGGAAAACAATGTGCACAATGATGGTAGTATTGCAAAACAAAACAATTCTAAAAGCCTTCAGAATGCCTTCAATGGTCAATTATGGCACCCCAAGATTAATAATGAAGCCTCTTTTCTCTTCTTGGCAGAGAGACAATATGGGACTGAATTTATAAAAGAGATAAACATTTTCAAATACAACCAGTGTGTAGGTTTCATCTCTTGGGCTTATTTGTTTCAAGAGAAGGCTTTCATTTTGAGGGGCAGACAGAGTTGTGGGTGATGTAGAGAGATAGTGATTATGATTTTAAAAAAAGAAGAAAAGCAAGAAAAAAGCATCAATTAAGTACTTAAAATTATACAGAAGACATGCAAGGGAACATAAGTGAGGTACACCAATAAGCAAGACGTGTTGATTTTTTTTTGTATTTATTTATTTATTATTTTTTTTTATTTGCAAAATATATGTATGGGTAATTCCTAAACATTAACCCTTACAAAGCTTTCTGTTACAAATTTTCCCCCCTATTCCCCACCCCTCCCCTAGATGGCAGGATATTCACTACATGATAATTATGTTAGAATACTTAAGAAATCGAATATATGTATAGTTATTGCATAATTTTTTTTGTGCAGGAGAAATCGTATCTACAAGAAAGAATAATCTGATAAAGGAAATACAATGCAAGCAAACCTTGATAGAGAACATGAAAATGTTATGTTGTGGTCCACATTTCACATCCCTCTCTCTGGGTGTATATGGCTCTCTTCACGGGACAGTTGTAACTGGTTTGAAGTATTTCATTGTTGAAGAGGGTCATGTCCATTAGAACTAATCCTCATATAGTATTGTTGTTGCAGTGAATAATGATCTCCTGGTTCTGCTCACTTCACTGAGCATGAGTTCATGCAAGTCTCTCCAGGCCTCTCTGAAATCATCCTGCTGGTCGTTTCTTACAGAGCAATAATATTCCATACCATTCATATACAATTTATTTAGCCACTCTCCAATTGATGGGCATCCATTCAGTTTCCAGTTTCTAGACACTACAAAAAGGGCTGCCACAAACATTCTTGCACATGTGGGTCCCTTTACTTCTTTTATGATTTCTTTGGGATGTAAGCCCAATGGAAACACTACTTGGTCAAAGGGTATGCATAGTTTGATAACTTTTTGAGCATAGCTCCAAATTGCTCTCCAGAATGGTTGGATCCGTTCACAGCTCCACCAACAATGCATCAGTGTCCCAGTCTTCCCACATCCCCTCCAACATTCATCGTTATCTTTTCCTGTCATTTTAGCCAATCTGACAGGTGTGTAGTGGTACCTCAGACTTGTCTTAATTTGCATTTCTCTGATCAATAGTGATTTGGAGCACCTTTTCATATGATTATAAATAGTTTTAATTTCCTCATCTGAAAATTGTCTGTTCATATCCTTTGACCATTTATCAATTGGAGAATGGCTTGAATTCTTATAAATGAGACAATTCTCTATATATCTTAGATATGAGACTTTTATCAGAACCCTTAAATGTAAAGATGATTTCCCAATTTGATGCTTCCCTTCTAATCTTGTCTGCATTAGTTTTGTTTGTACAGAAACTTTTTAACTTAATATAATCAAAATTATCTATCTGGTGTTCAATTAAGAGTTCCAGATCTTCTTTGGACATAAATTTATTCCATCTCCACAGGTCTGAGAGGTAAACTATCCTATGTTCCTCTAATTTGGTTATAATCACTCTTTATATGTAGATCATGAACCCATGTAGATCTTATCTTGGTGTGCGGTGTTAGGTGTGGTTCCAGCCTTAATTTCTTCCACACTAGTTTCCAATTTTCCCAGCAGTTTTTGCGGAATTGTGATTACTTATCCCAAAAGCTGGGGTCTTTGAGTTTATCAAACACTAAATTGCTAACATTATTACCTAGCTTGTCCTGATACCCTATCCTATGTCACTGATTGACTGCTCTATTTCTCAGCCAGTACCAAATGGTTTTGATGACTGCTGCTTTATAATATAGTTTCAGATCTGGTACAGCAAGGCCACCTTCATCTGTCTTTTTTTTTCATTAATTCCCTTGAAATTCTTGACCTTTTGTTCTTCCAAATGAACTTTGCTACTATTTTTTCTAGATCTGTAAAATAATTTCTTGGGAGTTTGATTGGTATGGCATAAATTAGTTTGGGTAGTATTGTCATTTTTGTTATATTTGCTCAGCCTACCCATGAGCACTTAATGTTTTTCCAATTGACTAGGTCTGATTTTATTTGTATGGAAAGTGTTTAGTTTAGTTCGTATAGTTTCTGACATTTTCTTGGCAGATAGATTCCCAAATATTTTATGCTATCATCCGTTATTCTGAATGGAATTTCTTTTTCTATCTCTTGCTGCTGAACTTTGTTGGTAATATATAAGAATGCTGATGATTTATGTGCATTTATTTTGAATCCTGCAACTTTACTAAAGTTGTGAAATGTTTCTAGTAGTTTTTTAGTTGAGTCTCTAGGGTTCTGTAAGTATACCATCATGTCATCTGCAAAGAGTGATAATTTGGTTTCTTCATTACCTACTCTAATTTCTTTTATCTCTTTTTCTTCTTCTCTTATTGCCAAAGCTAACATTTCTAATACAATATTAAATAGTAATGGTGACAGTGGGCAGCCTTGTTTCACTCCTGATCTTATTGGGAATGGTTCTAGTTTGTCTTCATTACATATAATACTTGCTGATGGTTTGAAGTAGATGCTACTAATACTTTTAAGGAAAAGACCATTTATTCCTATACTCTCTAGTGTTTTTAATAGGAATGGGTGTTGGATTTTATCGAATGCTTTTTCTCCATCTATGGAGATAATCATATGATTTTTGTTACTTTGGTTATTAATATACTTGATTATGCTGATAGTTTTCCTGATATTGAGCCAGCCCTGCATTCCTGGTATAAATCCTACTTGGTCAAGATGTATTATCCTGGAGATAACTTTCTGTAATCTCATTGCTAAAATATTATTTAAAATTTTTGCATCAATATTCATTAGGGAAATGGGTCTATAGTTTTCTTTCTCTGTTTTCACCCTACCTGGTTTAGCTATCAGCACCATATCTGTATCATAGAAGGAATTTGGTAGTATACCTTCTGTCCCTATTTTTTCAAATAGTTTCTATAGTATTGGAATTAATTGTTCTTTAAATGTTTGGTAGAATTCACATGTAAAACCATCTGGCCCTGGAGATTTTTTCTTAGGGAGTTGATTAATAGCTTGTTCTATTTCTTTTTCTAAAATGGGGTTATTTAAATAATTTATTTCCTCTTCTGTTAACCTGGGCAATCTATATTTTTGTAGATATTCCTCCATTTCATTTAGATTATTGAATTTATTGGCATTAAGTTGGGCAAAGTAACTCCTAATTATTACTCTAATTTCCTCTTCATTGGAGGAAAGTTCTCCCTTATCATTTTTGAGACTAACAATTTGATTTTCCTCTTTCCTTTTTCTGATCAAGTTAAATAAAGACTTATCTATTTTGTTGGTTTTTTCATAAAACCAACTCTTAGTTTTATTTATTAATTCAATAGTTTTCTTATTTTCGATTTTATTAATCTCACCTTTTATTTTTCAGAATTTCCAATTTGGTATTTGATTGAGGGTTTTCAATTTGATCTTTTTCTAGTTTTTTTTTAATTGTAACCCTAATTCATTGATCTTCTCTTTCTCTATTTTATGCAAATAAGCATCTAGAGATATAAAGTTACCCCTTATAACCACTTTGGCTGTATCCCACAAATTTTGGTATGTTGTCTCATTATTGTAGTTCTCCTGGATGAAATTGTTGATTGTGTCTATAATCTGCTCTTTCACCCATTCATTCTTCAGGATTAGATTATTTAATTTCCAATTAACTTTTGGTCTATTTTCTCCTGGCCTTATATTACATGTGAGTTTTATGGCATCATGATCTGAAAAGGATACATTTACTATTTCTGCTTTTCTACATTTGATTTTGAGGTTTTTATGCCCTAACAAATGATCAATTTTCATATAAGTTCCATGAATCCCTGAGAAAAAAGTATACTCCCTTCTATCACCATTCAATTTCCTCCAGAGATCTGTCATACCTAACTTTTCTAACATTTTGTTTATCTCCCTAACTTCTTTCTTATTTATTTTGTGGTTTGATTTATCCAATTCTGAGAGAGCAAGGTTGAGATCCCCCACTAGTATAGTATTACTGTCTATTTCTCCTTGCATCTCTGTTAGTTTCTCCTCTAGGAATTTAGATGCTACATCACTTGGTGCATATATGTTTCGTATTGATACCGCTTCATTGTCTATGGTACCCTTTAGTAAAATATAGTTTCCTTCCTTATCTCTTTTAATTAGATCTATTTTTGCTTTTACTTGATCTGCGATAAGGATTGCTACCGCTGCTTTTTTTTGTTCACTTGAAGCATAAAAGATTCTGCTCCAGCCCTTTACCTTCATTCTGTATTTATCTCTATGTTTTAAATGTGTTCCTTGTAAACAACATATTGTAGGATTCTGGCTTTTAATCCAGTCCGCTATCTGTTTCCGTTTTATGGGAAAGTTCATTCCATTCACATTCACAGTTAAAATGACTATTTCTATATTTCCTGCCATCTTATTTACCCAAAGTTATATTTTTCTCTTCACTTCCCCCTTACTTCCTTCCCCCCTTCCCAATATTTTATTTTTGATGACCACCTCCCTCTAACAGTCCTCCCCCCTTTAGAACCCTCCCTCTTTTATACACCTTTCCCCTAATCCTTCTATTAATTTATCCCTTTCTTTTCCTCCTTTCCCTCCTACTTCCCTATACAGAGGGCCAAGTTTTGCCCTGAAATCAAATGTGTCTGATATGCTCCTTTAGAGCCCAATCCAATGAGAGTAAGATTTACACAATACTCATCACCCTCCCTTCTTTCCCTCAATTATATTAGATTTTCTATGTCTCTTCATGAGACTTTGCCTTATTTTACCTCCTTTTTTTTTTACTTTATTTTAC
>JAJPUD010007952.1:63944-98036 GCA_023553655.1 Myrmecobius fasciatus | reverse complement strand
TCATGGAAACTCAGAGAAAAGAAGATGGCAGTCAACATTGTCAAGTGTTTTTGAAAGCTGAAGACAGATGAAAATTAGGAGTAGGTCAAAGGATTTCACAATTAAGAGATTAGCAACCTTTCAGAGAGTAGTTTCAGGTAAACAATGAGGTCAGAAGCCAGAAACAAGTGTGAAGTAAATGAGAATAGAGGAAATAAAAATCATTTCCACAATTTGAATTGTTGGAATTCATCTTTTTTGAAAACTCAATTGGGGACAAAATTTTTGTTCTTTACATGAAGTAGCTTTGATTAGGATCTGATATGTGTGTGTGTGTGTATTATATAAATATATAATATATATGATAATATATATAAATAATATAAATAAATATAAAATATATTATAAATAATATAATATATAACTATATAATATATTATATATATATATATATTTATATATTATACTATCTATCTATATATCTATCTACCTATATATAAAATGAGCTGTTTCCCAGCAATCAAAGGATACAGTTCTCAAGAGACCTGCAGATTAACCTATATATGAAAAATTGCTCCAAATCACTAATAAAATGTAAATCAACAACTGAGAATTCACTCAACAACCAGCAAACTGGAAAAAGATCACAACAGATTTAAACAATGTTTTAGAGAAGCAAGGCACAGGTAGAGAACTCAGTTGAAAAGTGCAATATGGATCAAAGGGTAGAGCTTAAGACAGTAACCTGACCTGGTCATACATACAATAATACTAGGGGTTATGCCTAAGGGCTCTGAAGTAGATGTTTCTTCCTGACTCACAACTTCTCAAAGGCAGGAACTCAGTCATGGCGGAAGGACTCCTGTCCAGCCCTCTAGTTAGTCAGGTTTGATGTGCAGATATAAAGCAGTACATCAGAAAAACCACAAGAAATTAGCTCCTTGCATCACAAGCAATTGGAGGCTCTCGCAGCTTTCACAATCAGATGCCTTCCCGAAAACTACACTGCATTTCCAGGACGTCCATTTCTTAGTGGGAAAGACTAAGACCTAGTGAAGGTAATTCTCAGTACCAATCTCTCTTCTTCTCTTTCCCTGGTTCCAGAAAAAGGCTCATTCTCCCTCTCTCCTCTGTCCCCGATTTTAGAGGACCAAGGTGGTGGTTCTATAACAACAAGAACTAACATTTCTATGGTGATTACTATGTGCCTTCACTGCACTAAGTGATTTGCAATTATTCTCTCATTTGATTCTCATAACCCTATTTTGCAGGCGGGAAAATTGCAGCAGGCAGAAATCACAGAGCTAGCTGCTTTCTAGGACAATAAAATGGGGAGAACCGGAAAAACTGCGAAATACCCCGTGAGACAACAGTGCTCCTTACTCCGTGGGTTGTCCCATTTCAGATCTGTAGAAAGTCCAGAGCTGGAAAAAACGTTAAGAAATCATCTAGTTAATCCTCCTCCATCTGCAGTCAAGAAGATTCAATCTGGCCGGAGCTACCAGCTGTGTGTCACTAGGCAAGTCATTTCACCTCGGCTCGAGTTTCCTCTTTCTAAAATAGCCCCTATTTCTCAGGGTTATGGTGAAGATTAAATGAAATAGTACCTGGCACATGATAAGCACTACAAAAATAAATATTATTATTACTGACAGAAAACAGAGGCCAAGAGAAACTTCCATTACACAGAAAGCCCGTGGCAGCCCCGGGCCTCACCCTAAAGACTGCAGATCCTGAGCTCTTTCCTGAAAACCCCCGCCCCATTTCACTCTAGGTCTGGTAACAATATTAGCTCAGACTGGGCTGAGGAGACCCCAAAGTCAGGACCCTGGACCCAGGAGTGGAGGGGGCCCCGCCTCCCGGAACAATCCCCCTCCACAAACCCAGCTGGGATCAGTGGGGGAGGGAGTTGCAGAGCTGGGCAGGCAACCAGAAGGCGAGAGGACTTTGGCTTGGGTCCAGCCTAGAGAGAGGAGCGAGATGGGGGGGAAGGCGGGGTGCCCCCGTGGGGGAGGGGCAATGAGGGGGAGGGGCGCCCATGAGGTCACGTCAGTCCGAGGTCAGGGGTCAGGCAGGGACCGCAGTCTCCTGGCCTGCCAGCCCCGAATTCCTCTCTTTACCTTCTTCGCTGAATGGCGTCGTAAGACCCAGGAAGCCGCCGGGAGCTGAGGTCGCTGCCGCCGCCGCGCCTCCTGGCTCACCCCTCTCCCGCCCGGCCCCGGCCCCGGCTCCTGCCGTATGAGCTGCCGCCACCCGCACGGCCATTGCGCCCTCCATGTCGCAACGCGCCGCAGGAAGATGGCGGATTTACGACTGTGTCGTCATAACAACGGGCCGGGAGGGAGAAAAAAAGGAGGAGCACTGTGGGGGCGGGGCGATAGATGGGGCGGGGCCAGAGGGGAATGGGCGGAGTTGGGAGGAAGACCATGGGCGTTCCAGGAAAGCGGTAGAGAGGGACTGGCTGTTTGGACCCGAGCCTTCTCTCTCGGAACCGCACTGCGCGCTCGGGGCTGGGGCTGACCTCAACTTCCCCTGGCCTGTTCCCCCCAACCCTTGCCATCGGCCTGCAGGGATGCCTTCCTCTTTTTCTTCAAGCCCTGGGTGGCGCTGGGTTTAGAGTGGGGAAGACCCGAATTCAAATCCTGCCTCCAGATCACCTAATCTGTTTGCTTTAGTTTCTCCAGCCGGGAGGATCAAATGAGATGCTATTTATAAACCTCTTAGCGCCTCTCTGCCAAGCTGGCGCTGTGCCAAGCACCCCCTTCCCTTGTCCTCCCTGATCCCTGCCATATACACACAGACCTCCCTCATTTCTAATGCTGTGAGTGCCTACTGACCATTCAGCTTGGGGACTTGGGGCTTCCTTGCCCCCTCCTCACCAGGTCTGCTCTGGAAAAGCGGAGTCCTTAGGGTCAGGTTGTAATGCTCAGGGAGAAACTGAGGCAGTATCACACATTGGAGATTAGATAATAACTTTATTGATGTTAATTGAGAATTTAGAATCCATAGCTATGGATGGGACTGCAGGGACTCTTGTCTCAAAGCACAGTCCATTGAGAGTTTAGACTGACAGACATGCCAGCCGTCTGGATCTCAAGCAGGTCCAGCAAATAATAAGTTTGGTCATTGGATTCCAGGGAACAAAGAGCTCAAGAGGCAGAAGGAGGAGCTGAGCACTGGGGCAGGAATTGAGTTCCAGGAAGGGACTATCAATTCAATTCTGACCGGTAGGAAGTGGAGCCTGCTTGGGAAGGAAGTAGGAGGTAGTAAGTCTGAAGCCAAAAGATAAGGGGTATGTTGAGATGGACCATCTGGAGGTTTTACGACCCCTTTGGAATGCTAGCCCAATTTTTTCTGGTCAAAGTGGGGGAGGGTGCTACTGAGGCAGAACAATTAAGGGAAACTGAAACAGAGCAATTGAGGGAAGCTGAGACATGGAACTGTGGCACAAAGTTACTGCTGACCACGAAAAGGTCAGATGCTCTGTTCCAGACATCTTTCTTAGCTAAGGAATCCTGTGGCATCCCTAGTGCCACGGAAGGGTGTGTGAGATTCATGGTTCATAGTTTGAAAGAATTCAAAGAGATTCTCTAAAGTCACAAAAGAGTTTATTTACACCATAACTGAGGGAGGAGTTTCTAAAGGAAGGGTAGCAAATTAGAAATCCTTTGGAGGGGGCTTTATATACAGAAAATTTGGGGCGTGGTTAGTGGGCTAACATCCTACAAGGTTGTGAATGATAAAAGATAAGATAATTTAGGGAAGGAAACCAGTGAGAGCTTTAAATGATAAAAGATAAGGAAGATCATAATTTAGGGAAAGAAACAAGAACTTTTACAGAAAGACAAAGTTAGGATGGGGGTTTTACAAGAAACAAATAAGAAGCAATAAATGAGGTTTTAATTGCTCCACATTCCTTAACTAGTTATGTAGTTTTTATTGCTCCACATTCATCAGCTAGACGTGCAATTTAGAATTGACTCTCAGGGAAGACCCATCATCTCCTTCCTCCCTTTCTGTCCTGAGGAGAAGTAATTCTGGGGACCCATAACTACCTTCAACTCAATCAAGAAGTGTGTTTGTCTGGTGGCAGCACCATGTACCCAGATATTACTAATAGGATATAGGAGGAGATCACAGCCCTTGACCCTCAGCAAAAAAGATTGTTCCACCTGGTGCATAAGTCCTCCATCCAGAGTATGTGAATCAGAATGCTGGAATAGAATGAATCTCAGCCCTCCATTGTTCACAATAAATGCTTCTAAATAGACTGAGGTTTTTTGTTTTTGCCTTTGGTCAAAGGGTGTGATGTGATAATTGCTCAAAAAAAGAATGAAATTGGGCATGGTTTGGTTTGGGGGTTTGGTTTTTTTTGGGGGGGGTTTACCTCAACCTTTAAAAACTGCAACTATGAAGTGATGAGTAGTCTTAAGTATGCTGGAGACAAACATCCTTAAAGTTTTCTAGTGTGATTTCAGGCCTCTGACTGTACTTTTTTTTTTTTTTTAATAGTCATGCCAGATACTGTATAATGCATTGTTAGAGGGAGTTTCTAGTTTCAGTGAAGGCTGTCCAGCCCTGCCCTACAAAATAAGCTAATTAAATAAATTCAAACTGAAGTAAAGGGGAGGGGAATTAGTTGTATTACATGTAAATTATGTAATACTTTAAAAAAATTATATAAAGCCTTTTTGTATGTTCTTTTTGTTGTCAGAACATTAATGACCTGTTTCTTTTCCTGCCAGTCCTAACCCAGATAAGGGCTTTTTTTTTTTTTTTTTTTTTTTTTTACCATTTATGGGGAATTCATTGAGATTAGGCTAAGGATTTGGGCAAGGGGAGATTTACTAGTGTACACATTTAAGACTAGTAGAAAGGAGAGAGGCTGATACAGAGACTGTGCAAAGAGAAACTAGAAAGGAAGAAAGAAAATGGTAAATGGCCATAAAAAACACTCCAGGATGTGTCAAATTTTATATTCAAAGATACTGCTTACAGAAAGGAATTCTCAATTTTTAATGACCATAGTCCAAGAAGAAACTAAGTAGTGACTATTCTGGAATGTTAACCCCAAATTGTATTTTCACATTATGATCTCCTTTTTTAAGATTCTAATAAATGTTACCCCAGAATCTCTATCAGCAGAGAGATTCGTTTTGCTATCTCCTTAATAATATGTACTAGAAATTTGTCAGGAATGGAATTGCCTTTCTCCAATTTTGCAGTACAATTCCTCTAATCTTTTTTTCTTTTAAATCAGGGGTTTTGAGTTTGAATCCTTGCTCAGCCCCTTACAATATATCTGACTTTAGATAATCACATAATTAAGTCTGTTTCCTGCAAAATGGATTAAGTTTTTAAGATTCCAGCTCTCAGAGGCCTGGAGAGACTTGCATGAATTGATGCTGAGCGAAATGAGCAGAACCAGGAGATCATTATAACAACAAGACTATATGATGATCAATTCTGATGGACATGGCTCTCTTCAACAATGAGATGATTCAGGCCAGTTCAATGATCTTATGATGAAGAAAGCCATCTACACCCAGAGAGGATTGTGGGGACTGAATGTGGATCACAACATAGCATTTCATCTTTTTGTTATTTGCTTGCATTTTATTTTCTTTCTCATTTTCTTCCTTTTTGGTTTTTCTTGTGCAGCAAAATAATTGTATAAATATGGGTGCCTATATTGGATTTAACATATATTTTTACCATGTTTAATATATATTGGATTGCTTGTCATCTAGGGGAGGGGGTAAGGGAAGGGGGAGAAAAATTGGAACACAAGGTTTTGCAAGGGTTAATGTTGAAAAATTATTCATGCATATGTTTTGAAAATAAAAAGCTTTAATAATTAAAAAAATAAAAAAAGAAACCAAATAAAATGCTGTATTGAGACTCTTCAAAGAGCTGCTGGGGTAAGAATGTCTGCCATCTTCTGGACAACTCCTAGACTGTGAGCCCAGTTAGTAATTTGAGTCACTTTCTATGCCCCAAAGCCAATGTCAGAAGTGGGGATGAGGGAAGGGGGGAACTAAGAGGATGGAAAGCAAAGAAGATGAGAGCATCTCACCAACAACCACTCTGGCTTTTGCACCAAGAACCCCCTGAACTCTTACTGTAGGTACAGCATCCCACCTGTGACTCAGAGGGAGCTTTCCTGTCCAAAGGGCAGCCAAGTAATTCTTAGGCAGCCAGCTCTGACTCATGCATGATCAGGGAAGTAGAAGAGAGGAGTTCCAGGGTCTCCTGGCAAGCAAAAGTATCTCCCCCTGGCACAATGCCAGGCCCATTCAATCCCTATCACATCTCTCCAGTCATGCCTCAGGGTCCCCACTAACCCTCAGATTGGAATTGCTCTTCCTGAGCTTTAATTCCATGTTGGTCCTAGGACTGAAAAATGAACTTCTTCCCATGCTTTACTGCTCTTTGGGGTGCTCTGGTCCCAGTGGGAAATGGGATGCCAAGGAAAGGTCCACCTACCAAGGAAGGCATTACAGAAATCAAAACTGACCACTTTTGTCTTCTCTCCCTGGCCAGCTCCCACCCTACCCATCCTGACTGTTCCTGGACCAATCCAAGCTTAACACAACTGACATTTTCATACAGCCCCGAGCCGTATTTGTACCTTGGTCTTTTGTTATCTGACCTTGCTTCCCTTTTCTAAAAGTTAAGTTGATTGGTGATTCCCTGTATGTCCACATCAGTCTCTTTAGCCCACTCTTAGATCTAGGATAGAATTCCCTTTTGTTTTCTCTGCCTTTTGAAGAATGTATTATTTAATGCTCTGCTTTTTGGCATAAAAATAACCAGATAATGGAAGCAGATGTCAGATTAACTGCCCTCATACTTATGAAGAAAGGGCCAGCAATCTCCTCTGGCCACCCAAATGCCTCATACAGAACAGCCATTACTCCAAGGAAGAGGGGGGAAAGGATAACATGCCGCCAAACACCAGCTTTTAGAGAAAGGCCAGGACTCCTAATTCAAGCGCCTTGGAAATAGGATCCTCAATCATCTTCCTGGGAAGCAGTGGAAATGCAGCTGGGTAAATGCTCCTGCAGGGTTTACAGCCACAGCTACTCAAGGGTTAGAAAAGAAAGTTCTGGCTATCAAAGCCCTTATCTTTATCAAATGGTTCAACTGATAGGATTTTATCAGTAGAAATGATATTAAAGAAAAGGAACTAAAATCTTTTTTACCACTATACTCTAAAGGCTAGGGGACTTTTTTTTAAAATAACTGTATAAATATATATACACATATTTGATCTGTCAAATATTTTAATATAATTAACAGGTATTAGACTTCCTGCCATCTAGGGGAGGGGGTGGGGGGAAGGAGGGAAACATTTGTAACAGAAAACTTTGCAAGGGTCAGTATTGAAAAATTACCTATGCCTATGTTTGGCAAATAAAAAGCTTTAAAAAAAAAAAAAAAAGACTAGGGGCCCTTTTTTATCTGTCTTGGAACTGAAACCTTCCTAATCCTTCAGAACAGAGGCTGTCCTGCTTTCTCTAGCACTTTGTTGTTGCTGTGATTGTTCTTAAGGAACATAATGTCCAAAGGATTTTCTTGACAAAATTATTGGAATGACTTGTCATTTCCTTCTCCAGTGGATTAAAGCAAACAAAGGTTAAGTCACTTGATGACAGAGCTGGTAGGTGTGTCAGGTCAAATTTGAACTCAGATCTTGACTCCAGGCCCAGCACTGTTTGTTTGTTTGTTTTTTAAGGTGAAAAGTTTTTTTTTTTAAATTTTAATAAAGCTTTTTATTTTCAAAACACACACATAGATAGTTTTCACCATTCACCCTTACAAAACCTTGTGTTCTAAATGTTTTTCCCCTCCTTTCCCCCTAACTTTTCCCCCAGAGAGCAATAATCCAATATATGTTAAATATGTTCGATTCTTCTATAAATATTTCCAAAATTATTATGCTGCACAAGAAAAATCAGATCAGTAGTGGGTAAAAAATGAGAAAAAAAAAACAAAGCAAACAACAAAAAGTGAAAATACTATGTTGTGATTTACACTGAATCCCCACAGCCCTCTCTGTGGGTGTGGATGGCACTTTCCATCACAAGTCTATTGGAATTACCTTGAATTATCTCATTGTTGAAAAGGGCCACATCCATCAGAGTTGATCATATAATCTTGTGATCTCCTGGTTCTGCTCACTTCGCTCAGCATCAGTTCATGCAAGTCTCTCCAGGCCTCTCTGAAATCATCTTGCTGGTCGTTTCTCACAGAGCAATAATATTCCATAACATTCATATACCATAATTTATTCAGCCACTCTCCAATTGATGGGCATCCCTTCAGTTTCCAGTTTCTAGCCACTACAAAAAGGGCTGTGACAACTCTTTCTGAAGTGGCAAAGAATTGGAAACTTCATCAACTAAGGAATGAATGAACTTTCACTATGTGAAGCACTGTAAGAAATGATAAAGGCAATGGTTTCAGAAAAACCCTGAAATACATACAAACTGAAATAAGGAGAACCAGAAGAATAATTTGCATTCATTTATTAAATGGCAATATTGTAAAGATAATCAACTGGTAACTGACCAACACAATGACCCATCACAGTTCCAAAAGACTCCTTGTGAAACATGTTATTCAGCTCCATTATAGAGAACTGACAGAGTGAAGATTAAAGAGGAATTTTTTCTCTTCCCCTTCCCAACATAACTAATTCCGAAATTTGTTTCAAATGATTTTATATTTGTAATGGGTTTTGTATTTCTTGCCTTCTTAATCAGAATACTACTGCTCCTATTAAACAGATAAAGGGAACAAGCAGCCAACGTTTCCAGTGATGCTTTTCAGTTGCTTTTTACTCTTGAAAAGATTTGGGGTCAGGTATTCAAAGGATTTTGGAGGACAAATCACTCCAGTATCCTTGCCAAGAAAACCTCAAATGGGGTCAGGAAGAGTCAGATACGACTGAAAATTAACAGTCATGGGATTTAAGAATGGCAACAGGGCTCTAATCCAACTTTCATTTTACTACAGATGGGTAATCCAAGGCCGCGAGAAGTTAAATTACTTGCCCCAATTCACATTGGTGACATGTAGAGAGGGCAGAATTCGAATCCAGCTCCTTTGACTCCAAATCCAGGGTGGCTTCTACTGTTTGCCGCGAGCACGCATAGGGAGGGTTGCCAAACATCACTAATAGCCTATTCTTTTCCTTGGGCCGACCGAAATCATGCAATCCCTCAATTCTACCATTAGGAGGCAGCGTTACCACAAGCACGCCGAATTAACCCGGAGACTGGGTGAGTCGGGAGAAAAACTAAGTGCAAGCGTGATCCAGCCAGGCACCGATTGGAAACTTCTCAACCAATCATCAACAGACTCCGATTTCTTCAGCCAATCGACTCCATCATTCCATAGGCTATCACGCGCCGGGCTGTGACAGTTGGTGCTTCGTTCCAGTTCGCACCGGGGGCGGTGCGCGCGACAAGGAGGATGACTAGGATTGGCTGATGGACGGCGGGGTGAGGCGCTCGGTGGCCTCGCAGCCAATGAAGCCGTTGGGGGCGGGGCAGATCCGAGCCAAGCCGGGGCCGGGGCCGGAGCGGGCGGGATAGGCGGCCGAGCGGGCCGGGCAGCGATGGCGGAGGCTGGCGGCGACGATGGCCGCTGTGTCCGGCTCAGTGCCGATAGGGCGCAGGCACTGCTGGCCGACGTGGACACGCTGCTCTTCGACTGCGACGGCGTGCTGTGGCGAGGGGAGACCGCTGTGCCCGGCGCGCCTGAGGCTCTGACCGCGCTGCGGGCCCGGGGCAAGCGGCTGGGCTTCGTGACCAATAACAGCAGCAAGACCCGCGAGGCCTACGCCGAGAAGCTGAAGCGCCTGGGCTTTGGCGGCCCCGCGGGGCCCGGCGCCGGTCTCGAGGTGTTCGGCACGGCCTACTGCGCCGCCCTCTACCTCCGGCAGCGCCTGGAGGGCGGTGGGGTCCCGGCCAAGGCCTATGTGCTGGGCAGCCCGGCCCTGGCCGCTGAGCTGGAGGCCATGGGCATCGCGAGCGTGGGCGTAGGGCCTGAGCCCTTGCAGGGCGCCGGTCCCGGGGACTGGCTAGCGGAGCCCCTGGAGCCCGGCGTGGGCGCCGTGGTGGTGGGCTTCGATCCCCACTTCAGCTACGCGAAGCTGACCAAGGCCGTGCGCTACCTCCAACAACCGGGCTGCCTCCTCGTGGGCACCAACATGGACAACCGACTCCCGCTAGAGGGTGGAAGCTACATTGCCGGTGAGTAAGAGGGAGGGAGCCTGAGAAGGGGTCCCAGGCCCGGCCGGGGATCTGCAGCCCCGGAGGGCCGGGCAGGGGAGGTCGTACCCTCTCCCTGGAATTCTGGGGAAACTAGCTCCTTGCCCCCCATCCCGGGTCATCGAGGGCAGAGAGCCTCCCTGCCTGAGGACCTTCCCAGGGACTGAGTGCCCAGTGAACCTCATATAGGGGGAAAAGAGGATGCCATCCACCCTGGGACTCCTTCCCCCCCCCCAGGTTGGGACAGGGGAGATAGCCACGTGGTCTAAGGATACTGACCATCCTCTCCTTGTGCCCCACACAGGTACTGGCTGTCTGGTCCGAGCGGTGGAGATGGCTGCCCAGCGGCAGGCGGAGATCATAGGTAAGCCCAGCAGATTCATCTTCGATTGTGTGGCCAAGGAGTTCGGCCTCAACCCAGACCGCACCGTCATGGTGGGAGATCGTCTAGACACAGACATCCTCTTGGGAGTTACCTGTGGCCTCAAGACCATCTTGACTCTTACTGGGGTCTCCAGTCTGGAGGATGTGAAAGGCAACCAGCAAAGTGACTGTTCTTCCAGGAACAAAATGGTTCCTGATTTCTATGTCGACAGCATAGCCGACCTTATACCAGCTCTTGAAGATTAGAGAGTTACAGTGTCTTTAATCTCCAAAATAAAAAATAAAAAATCAGTTACCTTAATTAATGGGTGGGCTTGAGCATGTACTCATCTAGATGAGTACAAAGAATGTATTGGAATTTAAGAAATCTTAGTTTGTAAACTTTGCAATTGAGCTGGGGGGGGGCAAGCAGAGGGGATGATTTTGTTTACAAATTTCCTCTATTTTAAGATGCACTTTTAAAAAAAGGGGGAACATTGTAGTGCCTCCTGACTATGTATTTTGTTGGAAGGGAGGGCCCACACAATGCCTGCCTCCCAGGGATTCAGCTAACTTCAGAGTTGTAACTGAAGCTGCAGAGTTAGGGAAGGGAGAGTATTTCAGACTTTTGTTTAAATTTATCTTTCAGAAATATCTGAAATTCAAAGTTTATTCAGGGATAAGCCTTTTTTTCAGGCAGGGAGGTGGGGCTATTTTGTGACTTCTGAGAACTGATAGAAACCAAACCAGGCCCAACCTCAACACCTTTTTGTCCTTGGCAAGCCTCCTCTTAGAGGCCTTTGTCTTAGGGTTACCAAGACTTGGGGAAGGAGAAGGGCACAACCCTTCATTAAGGTTCTGTCCCCATCTCTTTTCCTCTTACCCCTCCCCTTTCAAGACAACTGCACTCTGATGTCACAAATGGGCATTTGTTGCATTTCAAACTCAGGGCCCTTGGGCCTTGCTTTGCCTCCATCCAGATATATCTGTAAAATCTCAGGATAACTCGGAAGGCCTGAGGACGTCTCAATCCATCTTCAATATTTATTTAAAATATTAAGTGAAGTATATTATATATAGAACAGTTTTATGAAGTGTGTACTAGAGAGAATGTAAATGGTGTCCACTTTACCCAGTCTCTTTGTTTTAGTACCGCTGTTTAGTGAACTGAAAAGTGGGTGTTGGTACCAAAAACTTATTTTTTTACTTTTGAACAACTTTGTAAAGTGGTGGAATTAAATCTTAAATGTATTAATTGCTGTTCTCATGTCCTAGGAAGAATATTTTAAAAGATTTCAAATACTTTCTTAGGACATGTGCTGGCAGTGCTTCTGTGGGTGGTGAAAGAGCTTCAGGGTCTCCTTTAGGCAGGCTAGGCTTCTGACTCTCATTGTAGAGAGAAGCTTAGAGCTGTGACAAAGGTGCCTCATCTTAAGGAACAACCTGCATGACTGCACCCATGTCTGGTAGTGGGAACCAGCCAGGGAGGGTGGGGTCTTTGTAAGCCGAAGGCCAAAGCAGTGCAAGGCTATACAGAGCTTTGCAGTCTTTTCCTATGAGACACAACACATACACACACATACACATACACACACACACACCTTCTGGGGGTTTAGATGCCAGTAGTGTAAATTTGTCACTTGCCCTAGACAAGGGCAGTGGAGAGATACTTAGGTGCCTATAGAAGCTGGAAATATGCACCACCTTTTGGAGCTTCCTGTGGAGGCTGAAAGGACATCCCCTGGCTTCTGATCTTTCCCTGGGCCATAGGGTACCTCCTCAGTGTGGAAGTGGTTCTGACTAGAAAAGGCAGAATCCTGATAGAAAAACTCTCCAAACAGTGTTAATGGGGTTGCACAGCATGATGGCAGGACTTCACAAGAAAATTCACACTTGAAATATGCCCACGGATGTTTGTTCCCATAGCAATAAATACACAGCACTTATACCTGTCTCTCCAGCTTCTTCCATAGTCTCAGCTACAGGCAGTAAATAGGTACTGTTTTTTGGCACTGTCAGCTGTGTCTGCCATGCATCCCAGCTTTCCTCAATGTGATTTACAGAAAGTAAATCTTTTTGTGATTCAAAGGCATAGCTCTGCCAAATCAGGTCAAGGGTTCTTAACAAGTCTATTAAGAATGTTACGACCCAAATCTAGAGTAGAGGGAATAGGTATATCATATTGCTTGTTTGGGGTAGTTTTCTAAGTCAGAAGTCGCAGACCCTTGGTTGTCCTACCTGCCATGGAACTGTACTGGTAAAATGTTTGTGAACCTTCCATGCCCTCTGGGGCTCAACCCACTGTATTTACCTGAATTCCTATTAAACTTACAAACCTGCTCAGACTCTTAGGGTGGTTTCTTTTTCTGAAGCTGTTTTAATCCAGTTTAGGAATGAAGACCATTATATAGCATATGCCAACAAAACTAAGGCCCACCAAGCTTTTGTGTCAGCTCGAACTGTGAACCTATACTTTCAACTTCCATTTTTTCATTGTCACAATCCTGTACAACTATTTTCTTGGTCTCTTCTTGCCATATTCACTGAATTAAGGGCTCTTCCTGATATTGGTGAGCTTTTCATAAGAGCATTTTGTAAATTCCAACCAATTTCTTAGATTCCAGCCTCTGTTCTCAAAGGCCTTAAGTGCAAGCTCAAGTAGGAAAGAAGTTTTTCAATTCTTGAACCATATGTATGTTACTTGTGGCAAATATCCAGATCAACTTTAGTATGACTAAGAAAAGGCAAAAACTTATGTACTCTTGACAGAGCATTACCTGAATGTCATTAGGCAAAATGCCCCCAGAAAGTTGCTTTATACTACATTCTATACAACTGAACATTTTTTAATCTATGCTATAGCTGCCCCCCCCCCCCCAATGACCCTGTTAGCCCACATTTCTACTGAATTTTGCCAAGTACTTTTAACAACCTTGTGAGGGAGACGGGGAAATTTACTCTCATTTTATATATTGGGGAGAAAGGAACTCTGGTTAAATCATGCTCATAGCTGCTATGGGCTGGCTAATAAATGGAGTTGAGCTGGACTCCTTATCGTTAAGTGTTAACAAGCTAATGTTCTTACAAAATCAAATACAGGTCTGTGTATATACATGCTCATACAAAGTTACGAGTCTGGAGGAAGCCTGACACTCAGAGGCACACAGCTAGACCCTGTAGCCCTCCCTTGATAAATTGGGTGTCTGTTTTAGGAGGAACTGTGACAGAAGCTCTCTCCACCTGGAGGAGGGGAGATCCTGGCTGGTCTTGCTCTGGGATATCAGTGTCAGGTGACATGTTGGGGGGGAGGGGGAGATCTGAGGGTCCTCCAGGAAGATTCTGATTGTTTGCCTTTGATGGACACATCCTTGGGTTTCTGAGGCTGGCTCTAAGAAGCCAGGTTGGGCAGGGCCAAGCACAATCCAGACATTGTGAGTGGAAGCAGAGTCTAGGCTGCAGCATGGAGGCACAGAGCAGCGGACCTGGGATTCAGAGGCAAGGACCTTCCAAGGTGAGTGTCTCCTACCCCTTGACCCACTAAGCTTCCTAAGACTAACGAGTAGTATGATGCCCCTTATCTGGGGAAAAAGCTCCTGTTTTAGGCACAAGGCAATCTGGGCTGTGAATATATATTTGTGTAAGTATAGTCTTAAATATTCTTGGATGTGTCTCAATTGTTAGTCTAATTGTTTGAATTTCCTTCCCTAGAAATGTGTATATCCCAGAACTGTTTTTAGAATTTCCTTGCAAAATGGCAAGGGGGGTGGGGGAGCAGGGAGAAGGGAAAAAAGTGGTAGTTTTGACCTTGCTTTGCATGGCCTTCCCCAGGTGAGCTCCAAGCTGCCTATAGGGTCACACTGGCCAGTCCTAGGCCTGGCATTGCTGCTACTGTTGTTGGCTTTGGCTGGAGCTGTAGTCTGTGGGCTCCTTGGCTTGATACACAGCCCTGCTGAGGTAAGTCTGGATCCTACTCTGCTCCCAGTTCAACCCATACCCAAGGTTATATATTCAGAGATGGGAACTAGAACTACTCAGCTCTGAATCTCCGCTGTTTGCCTGAAACTAGCTTTTCTTACCCATGCTTGGAGGGGATGGATATGCACACTAGATACAGGGGAGGGACTGTCTCCGGGGGCATCACTGGAACTTGGGGATGCCTATTTTGCCCATACCCACCCCTTCTAAACTCACTCACTTCCATAGCCTATACTGCAGGCTGTTCGATGGACATTCTTGAATCCTCCTACCTCCTGGCCCAATCAGACTGCCACAGTGGACCCAGCCCAGGACACAGTGACCTATGTGGTGACCCCACCTCAGAACAACCATAGCTGGGCTGTGCTATTTGACAACCACAATGTGAGTCAACCTCCCCTACTTCGATTAGGACTTGGATAGGGAAGGGGAACAGGAACAGACAAAGCCACTCATTCACCCACTGCTCCCCAGTTTCCAGGTCTGTAAAATGGGATATGTCACTAGTCCCAAGATTTGGGTTGGGGATGTACTGGAACCCTGCAGAGCCTTGGGGAATTATCTTTCCCCAAAAACTCCTGTCACTGCCCCCAGGGTTTTGTGTGTTATCGCCCTGGGGAACAAAGGTCCTGCTTTCTGCGGAGGATGGAGATCTGGGACCGAGAAACCCTGCAGCTGGTCCTCAACACCTCTCAGGTGAGGGACCTTGCTTCCCCTGTGGTGTTCTGCCAGGATGCAAACACCAAAGTTCAGCCGGCTGCCTCCATATCCCTGGGATTCAGCTCCAGCAGTGTGAGGGGGAGGGAGACAAAGGGCCCCTGTTTCCCACCCCCAATGACTGATGGCTTTTCCCTCAGCCATGTTGGGAGGGCAGAGGGACCAAGGCTCTGGTTTCAGGGGAACAGAGGACTCTTATCTTCCTTTGGCTGTCCCTGATGATAGATACCCTGGGTTTTTTTACAGGAACAATGGGTAGAGTAGGCCTGGGGTGGACTGAGAGACTTCCTTCTCCCTCCCTTTCTCGGTAATGAGGAGGCAGTGATAGCACAGAGCATCCAGATGCATCAAGTGGTGGGAGGTGGGAGTGACCCTGGCTCTGGGAAATCCCTGACACCAGCTCCCTTTGCTCCATCCACAACACAAGATCAACCCGTGTGGGGGGTCTTCCCTCTAGTTTGAGATGGGGTTAGAGAAGCCATGGATTTTTGTTGTGGGCATTGCCAGGAAGAGTCTGCCAACTCTGGCTGTTTCAGATCTTCCTACCTTTCATGCTGTTCAGGTCCTTCTGTCCACAATGCTAATTTCTCCTTCAGGCTGATTGGCCACTGGGTCCCAACAAAGATACCAGATATACTCAAGAGTTTTTGGGGGTGCTAGGGGGGCATGAAGTGGACCCTGCTCTAGTAGGAGAACCAGTCCAACACCTTTGTGACCAACTCCCCATCTACTGGGTGCAAAGGGCAGAAGGTGAGTAAATTTCTAAAGGCATCCAGGAGATAGACCACTCAGGAGAATCAGATGAAAGGAGACTGATCAAAAGAATGTCCCTAGCTTTTCTGGTCCTTTTCTTACTCTTTAGCATGACCCAGGAAGGGGAATGGAGGGTGGGCAGTGGAGCATGACTCTATGGTGGGGAAGGGGTGGGAAAAGAAATGCCCAAGTCAGATGTGGGATCTTCAGATTTTCATGTCTCAATGTGGGGGATATTTAATTTTAGACAATTTTCTTTACAGGTTCACGGAAACAGAGATTAATTTATCTCTGCATTGACATTTGTTTTCCAAGCAACATTTGTGTGTCTGTCTGCTTTTATTACCTTCCAGATTAGGAAAAGCTTTAGGACTAGGCACCTCGGGCGATCTCTGCCCTGCTTGCCCCTGTCTGTCCCTGGTCACTGCAGAAATCAGGGACTAAAGCAGGAACATAATCGCCACCCCCCAGATCCATGGGTGGGGGCAGCTGGTCCTTAGTGCCAAGTCAGAGGGCTGTAGGCCAGGTTGGAAAATTTCTCTACTGGAAATGAGGTTTTCTCTGTTAACATGGGAGATGCCAGGGAGAGCTTGGTTTTAGTCCTGAATAAAATGATCACAAATGGCTGATCCTGTGCTGACTTGATGGTTTGGACATCCTGACCTTTGGAGCTTTGCAATTTCATCCTGGGATCAGGGGAACCAATCCAGTGCCCTTCTATTTTATGGAAATTCCATCCCAGCTTTAGGGGCACCAGAGTTTCTAACCCTTCCACCTCTATCCAGCCATGCTCAGTCCCTGTTGTCCCAAGTCTTCAATCCTGCTCCCCTTTCTGTTTTCCAACAGCTCAGCTGGACTGGGTACTACTAGGATTTACTTTTTCTACACCAAACTCACTGCATGGGCAGGCCAAGAGTTAGGTTAGGTTTAAGAATAAAGTTGAGGGATGGGGCCTGAAGAGAAAGGCTATCACTCTTTTTTTTTTTTCTTTTTGCTGAGGCAATTGGGGTTAAGTGACTTGCCCAGGGTCACACAGCTAGGAAATGTTAAGTGTCTGAGACCAGATTTGAACTCAGGTCCTCCTGACTTCAGGGCTGGTGCTCTATCCACTGTGCCACTTGGCTGCCCCAAGGCTATCACTCTTAAAGCTGATGAGGCTCTATGCACAGGCAACAGATGCACCTGGCTTTTTAATGTTCAACTCTTCTCCATCTATATTTGTATATATGTACATAGAAAGGGCAAGTTTTAGCCATGCTGGAAACTGATAGCCCAACTGCCCTACGACTAGCCACTGGAAGGCTCAGTCCCAAGGTCCCTTTTCCTTTTCCCAAAGTTCCATTCCTGTGAACTGTTCTCTGTTGCCCTCAGACCAAGAAGGGCGAGAGACAGTATTCCTCTCTGAACCGAAGCTGAGACTTTCCGTGGTCAGAAAAGCCTAATTTCTTTGGCTAGCACAGCAGTCTTGAGCAGCTCCTGCTCCCTGAAGGCTCAAGGGCAGAGAGGAGGCTTTCAAGCTAACCCAAAACACTGTCATTGAAGGCCAGGCAGACTACAGCCTTCTGGTGTCCACCATATTCCCTCTTGATCTCTCCTGTATCCACACACCACAGCCGTGCTAAATTGTCGGAGGAGGCTAGAGATAAGAGGAAAAGAGGTCCTATTACTGGAGGATTCTTCCTGAAGGGAATTAGGGTACTCTCTGTCCCTTGCCCATAGTGAATGTGTCCTGTCCCTGGGGCCATGGTCCCTCTGACGGGATCTGCCAGAAAAGGTACAATCCTGACTCCAAAACGCAGGCTCCCCTGACAGACTGACACAACAGTACAGACCCCAGACTGGATGGGCTTTATTTACTAAGGTCAATACTAGGATTTTGAAGTTTTAGCTCTGGGACACTACAGTCCTTATCTCAGGCTGTTCCCAAGCTTAGTCTTAGAAAAGTCTAGAGGACATGGATCAAGGCCCCAAGGAGTACCCTGCGATGCGAAAGCTCACCTGTTACAATGTACTGAGAGTCTCCAGAAAAGGCACAGTCCCACATCCAGCCTCTTGAAGTCTCACCAGGATTGTTGCTCTTGATACTCAACTCCGTCATCAAAGAGAAATTTGAGGTCCTCCAGATTTTACATGTTTGGTCTGCTGAGCAGGTGGCCAACAGCCTGTAGCAAAGTGAGAACTCCTAAATGCTGCGCTCTGCCAATAGACCCATCCGAAAACACAAGGTCTTCCCTTTGGCTGCTTGGAAACCCTGGCTCCCACCTTGTAGGACTCTTCACTGAACTACACATCCTATGCAGGCAGCAGTGGTATCAGATAGAAATGGAAGCCACCAAACCCTACTTAAGGATCCCTGGGTCTCAGACACTTAGAAAATAACACATTAACATTGTATATGTTCTACTGCATATTTTGTTAAATATTTCCCAATTGCTTTTTAATGCCTTGGCACATAGGAATGTGGGTTCTTCAGGCTGCCTGTTTGATACCTGTCCTAAATGACAAAGAGGGTATGAGATACTGGGGAAAGGGGAAACCTGGTGAGGAAAAGGACCCATGGCCCTGTGACATGGTCTCAAAGCATCCCTGAGACCCAGGAGCTCATCCTGGAAGGACCGTACTTCTATGAAGACAGGGTCACCCTCACACTACATAACTACATATTCTTCTACTGAAATAACTGACATTTCTATTGGTTTCAAAAATGCTTTTTTCTCAACTTTGTGAAGCAGATAGTACAGATACAAAGAGCCACACTAAACAGATTTTGTAACTGTGCCTTGGAAAATTTAAATGGCCAAGGCTCATGGGAGGCCAAACCAGACCATAAGGTTGAGAGCTTGCCTATCCCTAGGCTCCAGCTTCTGCTCCCTAGAGAGAGCTCTCCCATGTGAGTTAATGAGAGAGGAAAGGATAAACATTCATGGAATTTCAGGTACCCCCTGTCCAATGCACACATTTTCTCTAAAAGAGAGGTGATTATCTAGCTTCCTCTTGAATACAGTGATAAGAAACTCACTGTATCTTAATGCAGCCACAATAGACAGGCATTTCTTCCTTATAATAAGCTCAAATTAATCTTAAAAATCCCTGGAAATGCACAAAATAAGTATAAAGCCCCTTCCTTACAACAGCTTTTCAGATAATTGAAGATAGCAATTACATGTCCTCTTATTTTTTTTTTTTTCTTTAGGCTACACACTCCCAGTTCCTAAGGCATAAGTCTACCTTATCCTGGTTACCCTCCTCCGGTCACATTACAGTTTATCCATTATCCCTCCTGAAATATGGCATCCCACCCTGAACATCCAGACATGGTCTCGTCAGGGAGTTCAGTAGGACTATGAGCTCCCTCCTTTGGGATAACTCCATTTCTATCACTGCTGCCTTACTTTTCTTAGGTGGTCAAATCAGCCTACTGGCTCATGCTGAGCTTAAAGTTGCTATGCACTAGCTGACCATTTGTGAAACATTTTCTGAACCTAATTAAGCACAAGATCACTTTTGTCCTCATTACTTTTCAACCCTCATTGATCCTTCCCATCATGACCCTTTGACATCCTGATTCGATTACTCCTCCCTGGACTATGGTACATGCAGACTTAATGAGCATGCATATAATTTATATCTTCATCTACAACACTGATAAACCTGACCAAGAACAGAACCCTGTGGCGTGCCCTGACAGATGTCCCAGCAGGTAGACACCATTCACAGGATTATAGGATTTTGAATTGGAAGGGATTAGCTCAAATTTATGAAATCCCAGGCAGCCTCAAATGATGGTTTGGGCTGGAATATCTTTAGTAAATGCTATTTATAAAAGGTGCCATAAAAATATCAGTTGAGCTATGAGTTGTTTGTGGAAGGTATATTTAAGCTGACTCTAAAAAACAAAGTCCAGTTATTTGGCCAGGTCACACAGCTAATTACTACCTAAGCCAGGGTCTTAACCCAATTCTCCTGATTGCAGTCTCTGTTCTTTCCTCTGTGCCATATGGTTCTGTCCCAAGTGGAAGCTGTCTCTCCCTGCAATCAGCTATCAGATCTTGCAGTACTTGACATATCCTGCTTTGCACTGCCTTTACTAACATGCACTTGAGCTCCAGTGAATAAAGGTACTTAATAAGATAAAATAGTTCCTGAGGCTAGTCACTCAGTGGACTATGATGCCCCTTACTGCAATATCCTTTGAGTTATACTTCTGCATCTTGTCCCACAGGATCCTGCAAAGGAAGGCCCTGCGTTTTTGGGCCTTCAGCCCAATTCCCTTGACTAGCAGTCCTGCTCTGCACTCACGTGGAGTCTGGGCTGAACCGACACTGCAGGGCATATCTTGTATGAGCTGGAATTTTAGTTTTGGGAATTAGCTGAGTCACTTCTTCCCCAATGCCTCCGGTCAAGTTCCAAACATAACAGTTTCCCTACAAAGTCAAAGAGAGAGAGATGGTGTGAAAATTCTGAAATAACTTTCCTCCCCAGACTTGAAAGTCTTAGTCCTCGGAGGTCTGCCCCAAATCAAGTGTTCTATGGTGGGCTTGAATGTCAACCCTTGAACAGGAAGAAGGGAAAAGGCCAGTGCTGACAGCACAAGGCTGTGTGGTACTGAGCACCGAACTTGAGGCGTTACTTCTAAAAGATGTGCCCACAAGGAAGGCCTCTGGCAATCAGGCCGGCCGGGGCAGGTGGGTAGGCCTGGGATGGGGTGCTGGCTGGAAAGGTCTAGGGAGAATGGGGAGTCACTCCAGGCTAAGAGCATGCCAATCAGTGATAAGTCTCTCAAAGGAGCCCACAGACCCAGGGGGGAGACTCCGGAGATGACTTCAGTCTCCTTTTCTTGCTGAAAAAGCTTGGGGGTCTTCCCCCAAACATAACTGACCACAAGACTGGGCCCACAGAGAAGAACTGGGTGGCTGTGCAGGCAGTAAGCAGGGCAGAGGTGAGGTCCTAAGGGGGGGGAGAAACCAAACGGTTCTTACTGTGCTGTTGACAGCTGCCATGTAACTGGCGTCAGGGTCGATGTGAACTGAATTCACAGAGACCTCGGGCTCAGGAATCAGTTGCTCGTTGTGGTCAGTTTTTAGGTCCCAGATGTGGATAGCGCCGCTCTGGTCACCCACAATCAGTTCAGCCTGCATGGACGGTAGGATCAGTCTCTGATGCTCCCTGCAAGTTATCTGAAGGTAGACCTCTGCCCTCCCATTCTCAAACCCCAGCAGGAGGGCACATCTGACATCTGAATCACTGGACTAGACTTTACTGTCCTGCACAGGGGACCCGCCTGCTGCTTCAGCCCGATTTTTGGTGCTGCTTTAACTGTTTGATGCAAAGCTTTCTGACTACATCATGCTGCCATGGCCCATTCCAGGGGCCTGGTGGTCTTGGAGCTTACCTTGTATCTCCCCTTTTACTCTCCTTTACTTCCTGATATCCCCAAAAGGAAAATGGGAATCAAGAGTTGGAAGTCACAAAAAAGGGAAAAGCAGCAGACCTGCTCAGCCACATGCTTAATCTGGCCCCAAGAAGCGGGCACAGAAGAATGAACACCCACCACCTGTCTCCTCAGAAAAGCTCCCTGTCACTTTCCCCTGCCTCTAGGCAGGGGAAAAGTCTCAGACTCACACATCCCACAAGCTCATTTCCAAGGGGAAACACCTCCAGAGACCAGGCCCAGAGACAGCTCACTTGTGGTGGCTGCCATGGACAGAGGAGGTTCCTGGCTGGGGTATGGGCAGGAAGCAAGCAGACAGGAAAGCAGGTTACCTGGTTGGGGTGCAGACACACACAGTTTATGGGCGCATTCACTTGGAAAATTCGTTGGCACTGGAGATTCCGTGACCTGGCATTAAGCACAAACTCACATTGGTGCTTGGGGCAGTGCCAATGTACCAATTTACCTTGGAGCTGAGTCACCCCAACTGCTTACCCTGAGTGGCCAGAAACCCGAGCCGCCTGGGAGTGACCAGCAGCCCCAGAAGGCCTGCCATGGGGGAATTGGGTTGTGGGAATGTGGCAGCCCCCTGCTAAGCTGCACTTCCAGGTCTGACAATCCAGAGGAACAGGGGTTTCTCACTTCAGTTTACAGGAGCTAAGCAGGCAGGCCCTGACCAAGACTGAGACCCAGGGGAAATCTGCAGAACCTCTTCCTCGGATTCCTGGGACAAGGGCTGAGCTGGGTTCGCCCCAGCCCTGATTTCCCACCTTAACCCTGGCTTTCCCCCCCTTCCCTGGTCCCTGGGCTGGCACCTAAGGTCCCAGATTCTGGCCATGCTGTCCTCCCCGCCTGTGTACATCCAGCGGCCATCCTCATGGAAGCCCACCGAGGTGATGTTCTTGCTCACGCCATCGTAGTTGATGACAGGGTTGGGGTTATTGGAATTGAGATCATACATCCGAATGTGCTGGTAACCTGAGGGCACAAGTGTGGTCTTACTAGGTGCTTTCCCCTGGCCTCTGCCCGAGGGGGGGGGGGAGGAGGGGAAGGGGAGGCAGAGCTCTCTCCAGGAATCATGGTGGCGTGAGAGGAAGCCAGGCTGGTGGTAATGGATCCCTGAAGACAAATGAGTGATCCATGACCTGCCTAGGCTGGGGCCCGCACCAACGTGCCTCACCTCATGCCCTCGCCCAGACAAGAGAGCCAACAATGAGGCACATCCTCGAGGAGCTTCAGGCTGGATGGGAGGTCACTGATTCCCAGGGGCCTTCCCTCTGCTGCCCCAGAGCACCTGGACCTCCCGCCTTACCACATTAAGAGGAACCAGCACAAAAAAGGGTTTTGCCGGGCCTACTGACTGGCCAGCTGGTGGTAAGAACAGGCCTTGGCAGGTGGCTAAGTTTGAACCTCCTTCCTGCCCATCTCAGGAGCGGAACCAATGGCAAACCTTGGAAATGCCCAGCTCCCTAAACCTTGGGAGGGACTGCTCCGTGTTACAGCCCACTGCCCGCCTGCACGGTGAGTGAAACGAGCCTTTTAGGCTGGCTGTTAGGGTTGGCAGAGCCCGGCTGAGAGGCGCTGCTCTGGCCCGGTGCCAATCCAGGATACTCCCTCATCCCGTCCGTCCAGCGTGGATACCTGCAGCAGCAATCATGCTTCTGTCTGGGGTGATCTCCAGGGCGTTCACCTGCTAGGTGGTTAAGTTAAGGTGACCGAGGACAGAGCTAGGAGCAGAACAAAAGATGCTATCATATCCCTGGCACTCAGACTGCTCATTAAGCTGCAGAAGGCCAGACTATGACAAGACACATGGCTGGAAGCCCCGGGGGCAGAAGCCTCAGGCCTGGACAGGTGGGGAGGCAGAACATGAAGAGGCCCAGACACCCACAAATACATGCACAAGAGAAGCTTCTCATGGCCCAAGGCCTCCTAAGCCTAACTGACCCCCATCTGCAAATAGTCTCCCTCCTCCTGCTCCCCTCCCCCCTCCATCTTTACCTACTCTCTTCCGATGACTGAAATGCCCCCCATCTCCCAAGAGGCAATGCAGAGTAGAAAGAGGGCTGGATAGAGTCAATGCTCAGTGCAGCCCTTTGGTACACAGTGGTGCTTCTTGTATCCTCTTATTTCCCCTCCCTGGGCCTCAGCTTCCTTCTCTGAAAAGCAGAGGGTTGGACTGCAGGATTTCCTAGGACCCACAAGCAAAGTAAAGCTTGGAGGATCACAGATTTAGAGCTGGAAGGCGTCTCTCATGTCAATGAGTCCAACTGCTTCATTTTTATAAATGCAGAAACTGAGGCACAGAGAGGTTACGTGGCTTGTCTAGAGTCACACAGCTCACAAATGTCTGCCTGCCTCCGAGCCAACTTGTAGCCCCCTCGGTCACACACTGGTCTTACAGCGAGCACTCCCTGAGCTAGGAAGGGTTTTGGTTCGGCCTCCCCATTACTCCTGTGGCATCCCCATCCCGAGCTCCAGCTCTGGACTAACAGTGGTCCCTACTCTGCCCCCAGCCCCTAAACCTGGAAGGGTAACCCACTCCAAAGGATACTGAGTCTTGGTGCTGTACTGTGCGGGTACATATGCCACTGTGGGCCTGCCAGAAGCGTACCGTGTGGTCGTAGCCGGCCGTGGCGAGGATGACAGGGTCACTGCCCACGGTGCCCTGGGAGGTGTTCATGATGAGGCCCCTTAAAAGGGAGGCGAGCTCCCACTGGAGAGAGCTCTGGGGCTGAAGTGACAGGGCTCACGAAGGAGACCACTAAATGTGCTGGAAGGTGAGTTACTTAACCGATTGCTGTCTTGGTTCCCTCATCTGTAAAACAGAGATAAGGATGATCACCACACCTCACAGAGAAGTTGTGAGGAAACTCTGAAGCAATCCCTCAGTGCTGCTTATTGTTATTCACAGCCACATGCACTGGCCTTCTCCCACTACAAGTTCTCATGTTCATAATCTTGATTATTATCTTCAACTCATCCCTCTTTCATCTTTCACATCTGATCAGTTAAAAAAAATTCCATCAATTTCACTGCGGCATTACCTTGGTATCCCTTGCCTGCTATCTGCTCCACTGTCACCACTAGACAGGCCTCATTAATGCCCACCTGGAACACTGCCACAGGCCTTCCTCAAATCCCTTCTCTTCCCTCTCCAATTCAGCCCAAACTGCCAGAGTCATTTTTCTCACACAAAGATTATGTCACTTGTCATGGCAAAACTGTCCAGTGATTTCCTACTGCCTACCAAAGTTTTTAATTTTTATTTTTTTATTCTGTACTTAATACAAAATAAAACGAACATTTCCATATGTGTGTGCATGTATGTATACATATATAATACATGAAAATAGTATATATATATTTTATATACACTATAGTGTACAGTAGAAGATGAATCTTCATTATATAGTTTGCTTTTCTTTTAAAGTATATGACAAATCTGCATATCACTTTTAAAGCTGTCCTTCTTGTCTGTAATTCCTTCTGTCTTTCCTTATTCTCTACTGTGCTTCCCCCACCAGTATCCATAAAGATCTATTTCATTATTCCTAGGTAGTTATCAACAGACAATCAGATATATTTAAATGATGTAGAGATGACTGCACTACTACAGCATTGATGACTAGACAGATAACCAATCTAATTGGAAACTAGCAAGTAACTGTCTAAATAAAATATAACTTATATGGATCATTCCTTCTTTAAATCATCCACCTTGGGGGGGGGGAAGCCTGCTGTAACATTGCAAATATATTTCACAGTCAAATCTTCTGCTTTTAACAGCTCTTTTTGTAACAGCAAAGGATTGGTAGCAGCTCTTTTTGGGGGTGGCAAAGAACTGAAAAATTAGTAGATGCCCATCAATTGGGGAATGACTGAATAAGTTATGGTATATGAAAGTAATGGAATATTATTATTCTATCAAAAATGACAAACAGACTGATTTTAGAAAGGCCTGGAAAAATTTACCCAAACTTATGCTAAATGAAACAAACAGAACCAGGAAAATATTGAACACAGTAACAGCAAGGTTGTGTGATGATCAACTATGACAGACTTGGTTTTTTTCAGATATTCAATGATCCAAGACAATCCCAATAAACTCTGCATGGAAAATTTCATCCACATCCAGAGAGAGAACTATGGAGATTAAATGTAAATCAATACATGTTATGTTTACTTTTTTTTTCTTCTGTTTTTTTTTCTCTCGTGGTTTTTCCCTTTTGTTCTGTTTTTTCTCTTCCAACATGATTCATAAGGAAATATGTAAAAAAAATGAATGTACATGTACAACAAATATCTATCTATATTGATATATCTATAATTTTTTACATTTAAGTGGGGAAAATAGAAATTAAAAATAAATTAACAAACCTGCTTTCCCTTTTTCACAGGTTTTTTTCAGGTATACTAAGGCTCTGACTTTAAGGTGAGCCCCAGTCTCAGCAGTGGTCTTTCTTTCTATCAAAGGCAAACTGTAAGTTTCACATGAGATATCCTGTATATCCATCTTCAATTAAACTAAAATCAGTGCCTAGTGCAGAAACAGAAGCAATGGGATCCATCTGATATTAGCTACAATGCCAAAGTGAGTACAAGAAGAACAGGATGTCCAAGCTGGGTTTATAGAAGTATAACTTTCCAATAAATTTTGTGGTTGTTCAGTTGTTTCAGTCATGTCTGATTCTTTATGGCCACATTTGGGGTTTTCTTAGCAAAGATAGAGTGGTTTGCTATTTTCTTCTCCTGCTCATTTTACAGATGAGGAAACTGAGACAAACAGGATTAAATGACTTGCCCAGTTGGAAGATGTTTTCCTGACTTCAGTTCCAACTGTACCCCCTGGATGCCTACTTCTGATGAACAGAACCTTCAAATTCTGTTTCATCCCTGACACTAGTGTGCAGCTGGAAGGATCTAGACATGTAATCCCCTGCAAAGTTATTCCTAGTCAACTTTGACTTAGCACTTTTAAAGGTCATCTGGTGACCAATAAGCCAGTTTAAATAGTAAAAAACAACTGACCTGGGATTTACTGGTCTTGCCAAACCAAAGTTAATGTCTCAGCCAAAACTTATATGTTGCTGTTTGCAAGCAAACTCTATTAAACTGCTTTTATTTCTTGAGTTTAATGAGAAGGTAGTGTCAGATGTAAGCCTCAAACCTTGGTAAATCTGATCTGCTATAGAGATTTTAGCTGTAAGTGTTTATCAATGTTCCATTTTTTTTCTGTGAAAATCAGACCTGATTCACATCATTTATATTTGCTTTATAAAGTTCTCTTAATTTTATAGTGCCTGTATTAGATGAACCAGATAATAAGAACTCACTCCACTCAAAGGCTTTGTTTTATATCCAGTTTCACTAAATCCTTTGTTGAAAATATTTCCAGCAGTCTTGAGAAGTTCAGCATATAATGGAAGAATACTCACTGTCAAGGACAACACGGAAAACCCCAGGAGAGGGTGATTTGGTCGTTGTGTTAAGGTCAATTGACACAGTAGGACCTTTCTTCTGTGTTTTTTTTTTAAAGGTTTTTTATTTTCAAAATATATACATACTTTTCCATATTCATTCTTGCAAAACCCTGTGTTCCATTTTTCTCTCCCTCCCTTTTCCCTACCCTCTCCCTTAGGTGGCAAATAATCTAATATATGTTAAACATGTGCAATTCTTCTACACATTTTCTCACATTTATCATGCTGCACAAGAAAAATCAGATCAAGAAGAAAAAAAAAAGGAGAAAGAAAACAAAAAGCAAGCAAACAACAAAAAAAGTGAAAATGCTATGTTGTGATCTACATTAAGTCTCCATAATTCTCTCTCTGGGTGGAGATGGCCCTTTCCATCACATATCTATTAGAACTGGTTTGAAGCACCTCACTGTTGAAGAGAGCCATGTCCATGACAATTGATCATCATATAGTCTTCTTGTTGCTGTGTACAATGATCTCCTGGTTCTGCTCGTTTCGCTCAGCATCAGTTCATGCAAGTCTCTCCAGGCCTCTCTGAAATCATCCTGGGGGTCGTTTCTTATAGAACAATGATATTCCATAATATTCATATACCATAATTTATTCAGCCATTCTCCAACTGATAGGCATCCATTCAGTTTCCAGTTTATAGCCACTATAAAAAGTGCTGCAACAAACATTCTTGCACATGTGAGTCCTTTTCTCTTTTTTATGATCTCTTTGGAATACAGACCCACTACAGACACTGCTGGGTCAAAGGGTATGCAGTTTGATAACTTTGGGCATAGTTCCAAATTGCTCTCCAGATTGGCTGGGTCCAGTCACAACTCCATAACAATGTATCAGTGTCAATGACCCTCTTTTTTTTTGGTAACCCTATTCCTAACCTTCCTTTCCCAGGCAGCCCCTCCTCTTTAAGGGCAGGGGGTGGGGTGGAGTGGGGGAAGGGGGAAGCAGAGAAGGAGGCAGGAGAAAGAAAGAAAAAACAAAATTCCAGTTAACAATTGTGCATGCTAAACAAAACGAAGTCCTACATCAGTCAGGTTCAAAAATGTAAGAACATCAACTCTCTGTCCAGAGGTGAATAACATGTTTCAGCATTGGTATTCTGAATTGTTTTCACTGAGAAGCATTAAGTCTTTCAAAGTTATTTTCTTCAAAATATTATTATATAATTTGTTCTCTTGCTTCTGCTCATTTTACTCAATATCAGTTCACATGAGTCTTCCTAGGTTTCTCTGACATCTCTTTTTCCGTTTCTTATGATATAATATTCCATTACGACATTCACATATCATAATTTATATAACTAGTCTTCAATTCATGGGCATCCCCTTAGTTTCCTATTCTTTGCCACCAAAAAAAGAGCTGCTACAAATATTTTTGTAGATATGGGCCCTTTTCTTCTTTCCTTGATTTCTTTGAGATATAGGCCTAAGAGTGTTATTGCTATTGATGTCAATGTGTATGCAAGATTTAGTGACTTTTGGAGCACAGTTCCAAATTGTTTTCTAGAACAGCTACATCAATTCACAGCTCTACTAACAGTGCATTAATGTGCCTGTTTTCCCATAGCTTCTCCATAAACTGCCATTTTCCTCTTTTCCAACTCTGCCAATTTTTTAAAATTTTATTTTATTTGCAAAACATATATATGGGTAATTCCTAAACATTAACCCTTACAAAGCTTTCTGTTACAGATTCCCCCCCCCCAACTCCCCACCCCTCCCCTAGATGGCAGGATATCCACTACATGTTAATTATGTTAAAATACTTTCTGCCAATATTTTTACACTGTTGTTAGCTTCAATTACTTTCTTCGAAAACTGCCCACTCGTATCTGACAATTTATCTACTACAAGAAGACTTTTGATTTTATAAATCTGAATGAGTTCTTTGTGTATTTTAGGCATGAGACCATCTTGCTAAATACAGTTTAAAACTCTTTAGCCTAGCATTCAAGGCTCTCTGTAATATGATAGCACCTTATCTCCTCTGATACACATTATTCTCCTCCAAACGCTCTAAAATCTAGTTGAACTTATGTACCTCTTGTCCATGTCCTCAACTCCCTCACCTTTTTGCCCTTGCTTATACTTCCACTATGCTGGGATTGTCTTTCCCTTCTTTCTTTTTATCCATCCTTTAAAATATTTTTCAGGGGGCAGCTAGATGGTACAGTGGATAGAGCACCAGCCCTGAAATCAGGAGGACCTGAGTTCAAATCTAGTCTCAGACACTTTCTAGCTATGTGACCCTGGGCAAGTCACTTAACCCCAATTGCCTTAGCAAAAAGCAAAAAAAAAAAAAAAAAAAAACCCAAAATATTTTTCAAATAACATATGCTATATCCCCCTGATCAGTAATAGCTTTTCTTCTCAGAACTCATACTGCACTTCGTTTTACAATCTCTAAGGCACTGTATTATGGCTATCTTCGTGTCTCATCCCCCTACTAGACTGTGGCTTATTCAAATTTTATTGTATCTCACACTTAATCAAAGTTTATTGCATGAAGGGATCTGCAGCTCCCTTGGCTTCTACTGTTGCTACTGTGAGGGGAGAGGCTTTTCATCTGATAGCATCAAGTCTCCCTCCCATCATTATACATGACCCAGGAAGGTATACAGATGGCATAGGGTTCTACCCTGGAACTCTTAGCTTTATGCCAGCAATAGTGTCTCACTTATCTTTGTCCCCCAGGATCCTATAGAATGTTCTGTGCATACCTGATTACTTCTAAGACTCATGATGTCATTTGTGTGCATGTTTTTCCACTGAGGCAAACAATAAATATTCTATGCACCAACAGACAGCCTTAATGAGTGGTCAAAAATATTTATCCGATTCAATCCAATAAACACTTATGAAGTACCTACTATATGTAAGTTCTTCTGCTAGAGCTAGGGATACAAAGACAATAAGCTCACATTCTACTGGAGCGGCTATGAGGGAGCAATATAAGGGAGAGAGCACCTACACCTGGGAGAATGAGACATACTGGCAGAGAAGGGAGCACCAAAGGTGGACTCTGGAGGAAGCCTAGGATTCTGAAAGGCAAGGAAGGGGGAAAGATTCCTCCAATCAGCACAAAGACATGGAGAAATGAAGACCCTGCTAGCAGTTCACTCTGTCTGGGATGGCATATGCATGACAGGAGTAACATGCAGTAAGACCAGAAACGCTGGCTGGTCAGACCATGGAGAGCCTTCGCCAGGAGTCTGTGATAGAAGGGGAATGCCTTCATGCTCAGGCCTCTGCCTTAGGAAGGCTTGCTTGCTAACTGTGGGAAGATGGAGTACTCAGGGCACAGGTTGGACTCAGGAAGTCCAGTCAGGAGGCTACTGCAATGGCCCAGGCAAGAGTGACCAACTGGGCACAGAGCAGCTGACAACCCAAGAGAAGGCCTAGAGGTCAAATTAAAAGGATCACTGGATCACAGCTTTAGAACAAGAGGGACTTCAAGAGCCAACTTTACAGATGAAGGAACCGGGACCCCTGGTGGGGAGGTTAAGTGACTTGCCCAAGTCGGCAGGTGAGGGAGAGCATCAGAGATGAGATCTGAACACACCTTCTCTGATTCCAGGGCCACTGGAAAGCCAGTGCCTCCCACAACACCGCTTAGAATGCAGTGTGAGGAAGAGGAACAAGGCTGCCATCTGGGGACCCTGAGGAGGGGAACCCTCACAAGAAAAAGGGAAGTTCAAGCTACCAAAGGATACTCAAGACTTTCATAAACACAATTACAAAACACGCTTAAAAAATAAAAAGCAACTTAAATAGCTGGGAGGGATATTCAGTGCTGATGGTTGAGCCACATCAATATGGTAACATTGATACATTACCTAAATGAACTTGCATAATTAGAGTTACATCAAATTACCAAAAGGATACTTTATAGAGCTAGGCAAAATCATAACAAAATTAATTTGGAGGAATAAAAGGTCTAGAATTTCAAGGAAAATAATGAAAAAATTAGGAAAGAAGGAAGAATAGCAATCTTAGGAATAATCCTCAAAACCAATTGAAAATGGTTATAAGATAGAAAAGTTTATGGGTGAGAATGACTGCTAAGGAAGAATGAGAAACAATCAAATTCAATAACTGTTCAATAAACCCAAGAATATAAATGACTTTAAGGTGCTAGGTAGACTAGTAGTTTCAGCACTTTTGAAATCAAGACGCTCTGAGTTTAAAATCCTGCCTTGGGACACTTAGCAGCTATATAATTGTGCAGGTAATTTAACAGTTATATCCTTTGTAAAATAGGAATAATAATAGCACCTTCCTCAAAGGGTCATAAGGGGTTTCAAATGAGATAATGTATATGAAGAACTGTGCAAATTTTTCATCACTGTATAAATGTTAGCTATGATTATTATTACTACCTAGAGAAACAATTCCCTAATTGACAAAAAACCAAAACTAACACAAAACTGGAAGACAGTTTGGCAGAAATAAGGTTTACATCTCAATTCACAATAATGCCCAAATGGATATATAATTTGATGTAAAAGATCATGTTACACACACACACACACACACACACACACACACACACACACACACATATATATATATACATACAGATCAAATACCTTTCACAGCACTGGCTAAGAGAAAATTTTTAACCAAGTAAAAAATTATCACAAAAGAGAAAATTTTCATTACACAAAATTAAAACTGTTTTGCAGCCAACAAAATCAAGGTGTCTAGAATGAGAAGGGAAACTATGTGGGTAAACAAACCAAAACTTTGTATCAAATAATTCTCATCAGAGGCTCATATCTAAGATACATAAGGAACTAACACAAATGTGTTAAGATCAAGAACTCCTTCCTATTTATTTAGTAAGTAGCTGAAGGACATAGTTCTCAAAAGAACTGCAAACTATTAATAATCACCTGAGGGGCAGCTAGGTGGTGCAATGGATAGAGCACCAGCCCTGAAATCAGGAGGACCTGAGTTCAAATATTACCTCAGAACCCTAAATGCGCGCACTGAACACTTCCTAGCTGTGTGACCTTGGGCAAGTCACTTAACCCCAATTGCCTCAGCAAAAAAAAAAAAAAAAGAATCATCTGAAAGATTACTCCAAATTACTACTAATAAGAGAAATGCACATTGAAACAACTCTGAGGTTTCATCTCACTGGTAAGATGGTAGAGATGACAAGATGGGAAGAGTTAATCCTTGAGGGGCTGTGGTAAGCCAGGAACACTGGTACATTGTTGAAAGAGCTACAAATTGGTCTAATCACACTGGAAAGAAATTTGGAATCATTCTAAGAATGTGAATAATGTATGCACCCTTTGAGCTAAAGAGCCTACTTCTGGGCATATAGCCTAAGAAGGTCACAGACAAAGAGGAAGGGAACCATACACACCAAAATATTTAGAGAATCACATTTTGTGGTAGAAAAGAACTGGAAATAAAGTAGACAGTCAAGGATTGGAAATTGGCTAAACAAATGGTTATATGAATGTAATGGTATATTATTATACCCAAGGAGTATGGGAAGATTTACATGAACTGAGATAAAGTTTAAAAAAAAAAAAGAACCAGGAAAACAAGACAGACAATAACTACAACAAGGCAAATGAAAAGAACAACAAAACAACTGAAACTGAATGATGTGAAATTCTAACAATCGAGCTTGGCCTCAAAGAAGAAATACAGTGAAGAGCCTCTCTTTATTCTTTGCAAAGGCAGCAGGTTATGGGTATAGAATACTACAAATAATGCCAGACTGTTTCAATGTGCTTGTTAATGTTGCTGGAAATTTCTTGCTCTCTTTTTATTCTTTGTTATACAGTGTATCTCTTTAGGACAGAGCGAGGGGAATGATACATGGAGAAATATATATAGGTAATGTAAAAACAAAATATATCAATTATTATTTATTTAAAAGAAAATGAATCCAATGAAACTGAATGCTGGGTAATCATAATGACCAAGCTTGGCCAAGTGAAGAAGAAATGAGAAAAATCACTTCTTTGTATAGGTAGGACAACATGAATATGGTATCTGACTCAGATGCTGTGCTGGTGAATTGACTTTTTTTCTTCCTTTTTTATCTTTTAGTTACAAAGGGGTAGGATACTGGGGAAGGATGTACTCAGAAATAAAGGTTATATAGAAACAAAAAGTGATACTGGAATTTTTTTTTAAAGAAATAAAGAGGTTTAGAAGAATAGTGTAATTAGGAGAAGGAAGATAATCAATTCTGCTTTGGGCATATTTAATTTGAAACACCAGTAGGACAGCTAGATGCAAGTGGATAGCAGACAGCTGGAATAGAGTTCAAAAGAGATATCAGAGTTATATATTTACACCGAGAAATCATCTGTGCAGAGTTAATGACTGAATATGTTGAATAGAAGGGTGAGCACAGAGAAAGAAGAGAGCCAAAAACTAAAGGATACCCATACAAGAAGCTTAACAAATGCTTGTTAAATTGAGTAATCTAGAAAAGGAAACTGATGAGTTTGGTAACTAGGAAGAACCAGAGAGAACTTTGTTACAGAAATCAAGGGAAGGGGGCAGCTAGGTGGCGCAGTGGATAGAGCACCAGCCCTGAAGTCAGGAGGACCTGAGTTCAAATCTGGTCTCAGACACATAACAGCTGTGTGACCCTGGGCAAGTCACTTAACCCCAATTGCCTCAGCAAAAAAAAAAAAAAAAAGAAATCAAGGGAAGCACAAGCATTCTCGATAGCCTTATCCCTCTTTTCTAAAAGAATTCAGTACCTGATTGAATGAAATCAACTCATGTTTTATGGAAACCAAAGGAGGAGAAGGGAGCGGGTGGGGCTTGTAATGCCAAAAAATACAGAGAACAAATAGTATGAATACTGAGAGAAAGCTGTCACATTTGACAGTTAAGAGATAACTGATAAACTTGGAAATAATAATTTCAGTAACAGGTTCATTGTGAAACCAGAAGGCCAAGGACTGAAAAAGAGTAGAAATGAGGAAATGAGTGCAAATGTCTTTCTCTAATTTTATGTTTAAAAGGAGGAGATACAGAATGAAAGCTTTGAGGGGTGGCAGCATCTAAGAACACTTTTCTTTTTTCCATGTTAAATATGTTGAATTATATGATAAATCCAATAT
>JAJPUD010007952.1:49488-63934 GCA_023553655.1 Myrmecobius fasciatus | reverse complement strand
ATTGTTGAAGAATTACCCACACATATGTTATGCAAATAAAATAAAATAAAATAAAAAAAAAAGGTTAGGCTCAACAGTTTCTATATTATCCTAAAGTCAATAGGAGAGACGAATGGTCAGATCTATGCCTTACACTGCTATATGGACTATGAACTGGGGAGAGAAGAGACTGTTGGTAGGGAGACCAATTAAAACGCTGATACAATAATCCAGATAAAAGATGACTAGGATGGTGGCCCCCTGAGCAGAAGAAAAGAGATGAATATGAAACATGAAATGATGTGGACGTTAAATCTGCAACTCAGCTGTATTGGTTGAGAAGAATCAAGAGTGCCTCAAAGGATATGAACCTAACTGACTGAAAAGCTGCTGCCTCAACAAAAGGTGGAGTGTTTAGGTGTTTGATGATTCAGAAGGCAAAGGTGCTTTTCTTTTTTTTTTTTATTAAAGCTTTTTATTTGCAAAACATATGTATGGGTAATTCTTCAACATTGACCCTTATAAAGCTTTCTGCTACAAATTTTTCCCCCCTAGTCTCCACCCTTCCCCTAGATGGCAGGAAGTCCACTACATGTTAATTATATTAAAATACTTGGCAAATCAAATATATGTATATATATTTCTACCCTTATCACTGTTGTGCAAGAAAAATCTTATCTACAAGGAAAAAAAATCAGAGAAAGGAAACACAATGCAAGCAAACATTGATAGAGAGCATGGAAATGTTATGTTGTGGGCCACATTTCATATCCCTCTCTCTGGGTGTATATGGCCTTCTTCACTGATCATTTGGAAGTGGTTTGAAACATTTCATTGTTGAAGAGAGCCATGCCCATCAGAATTGATCATCATATAGTCTTGTTGTCGTGTATAATGATCTCCTGGTTCTGCTCATTTCAGTCAGCATCAGCTCATGAAAGTCTCTCTAGGCCTCTCTGAAATCATCCTGGTCGTTTCTTACAGAACAATAATATTCTATAACATTCATATACCATAATTTATTCAGCCACTCTCCAATTGATTGACCTCCATTCAGTTTCCAGTTTCTAGCCACTACAAAAAGGGCTGCCACAAACGTTCTTGCACATGTGGGGCCCTTTCCTTAAAGGTGCTTTTCTCAGATGTTATGATAAAGCATGATGAAATGGGCTCCTCATAGAAGGATAAATCTAAATCTAAGATGACCAGCTGGAAATGTAAAGAAAACATATCCTCCTTCCTGGGAAAGCTGCCTTAATACCTCTAAGGGGGCTGGCTAAGCAGTGTCACTTTGGACATGTTGAATTGACATCAAATTAGAGATGGTCAAAAGATAATTGGTAACACAAGACACAAGACGAGTTAAGAGGAGAGATTAGGGCTAGATATATAAATCTGGGAATGCTCTGTTTTGAGAAGACAACTAGATACATGGAACCAATAAGATCACCAAAATAGAGAATATAGAGACAGATGGGGAGAGATCCAGCACACAACATAAGCTTCGCTTAAATAGATGAGATAGGTAGGATGATCCAGTGAAGAAATTTGACAAAGGCAGGTAAGAAGAGAAAAAGTCAAGAAAAGTGTCATGGAAACCAAGAGACTAAAGTGTCTGGAAGAGTGGTCAAAACTGCTGAGATCAAACAAAATGGGGATTTGGAAAGTGCCATGGCAATAAACAATGAGGAAATCAACTAGTTCAAGAGCAATTTCAGCAGAGGGTAGATTCAGAAGCCAGACCATAAGTGGCTGGCAAATGAGGAGGGAAGTGAAAAAGTGGGAAAGAAATCGAATGAAGGTTTTTCAAGGATGGGGAAGACATAGGCATATACATGGACTTAGAGAATCTAGGGAAAGCTTATGATATGCTTATGTGTCATAGGAGAAGTTAAGAAGGCCTTACATAATTCCTCATTTGTAAATTGAATGTGTTGAATAAAATGTCCTCTGTAATAAGGGTTGTACCACCTTCAGCAGTCTCCCAGGTTTTTCAGGTTCTCCACAATCTATCGTTGAGCTCCTCTTATATTATTACTCCTCACAGAAAGAGCAACATCCCAATTCTTGTAACCAGGCAAGTGACACTGGTTTCTCTTAAAAAAGGTCCTGAGACTGAGGAGAACTTCAGGCCTTGGGATGGGAGTAGGAAATGCATGTATTCAGGGGAGGGAGTGGTGATGAGCTTCCAACCCAAATGTGTGACACGCCTATGAACTTTCCTGAGTCCACTACTCCTAAATGTAAAGAAACCTGAAGAACAAAACCAAGATACAAACAGATTACCCACTTCAGTTCAAATCTGTTCATTCTCAACAGAGCAATATTGATGTTGCTAAATGTAAACAATGATTAGGTATTGTACTGAGATTTTTAAATTATAATTTTCAGGCAATCTGACTATTCTCATATCATTTCTTCTCAATCTGCTCTTCAGATCAGTTGATTTTCTTTTTTTCTTTCTTTCTTTTAAAAATTCTTTTTTATTAAAGCTTTTTTATTTGCAAAACATATGCATTGGTAATTTTTCAACATTGAACCTTGCAAAACTTTCAGATCCAAATTTTTCCCTCCTTCCCCCTACCCCCTCCCCTAATGGCAGGTAGTCCAATATATGCTAACTATATTAAAATATATGATAAATCCAATATATGTATACATAGTTCTACAATTATCTTGCTGCACAAGAAAAATCAGATCCAGGAAGGAAAAAAACCTGAGAAGGAAAACAAAATGCAAGCAAACATCAACAGAAAGTGTGAAAATGCTATGTTGTGATCCCCACTCAGATCCCACAGGCCTCTCTGGATGTAGATGGCTCTCTTCATCACTGAACAATTGGATCAGTTGATTTTCTATTGATGTTTCACATTCTATTTTTTTTTTTGTTCTTTTGATTTTATTTTATTTTCTCTTTGTGTCTTAGAACATCATTAGCTTCCCTTTGTCCAATTATGGTTTTTAAGAAATTATTTTCTTCCTTAGGTTTTTGGTTCTCTATTTCAAGTTGGGTTGATTTTCTTTTTCTAAAGCACTCTAAGTAGAATTATGAACTGACCCAATCATTCTGGAGAACAATTTGCAACTATGTCCAAAGGGCTATAAAACTGTGCAGGCCCTTTGTTCCAGCAAAACCACTACCAGATCCTGTATTCCAAAGAGTTTTTTAAAAAAAAGAAAAAGGGAAAAGGATCCTATTGTACAAAAATATTTATAACAATTCTTTTTATAGTGGCAAAGAATTGGAAACTGAGGAGATGCTCATCAATTGAGGAATGGCTGAACATGATTGCAATGCTATACTACTGTCTATGAAAAATGATGAGTAGGTGGATTTAAAAAAAAAAACCTGTTAAGATATATGAACTGATACAAAATGAAATGAACAGAATAGGGAGAACATTGTACACAACAATACTGTACAATAAGTAACTCTGAATGATTTAGCCATTCTCAACAATACAATGATGGACGATAATTCCAAAGGATTCATGAAAGAACTGATGGTGGGGGCAGCTAGGTGGCGCAGTGGTTAGAGCACCAGCCCTGAAGTCAGGAGGATCTGAGTTCAAATCTGGTCTCAGACACTTCCTAGCTGTGTGACCCTGGGCAAGTCACTTAACCCCAATTGCCTCAGCAAAAAGCAAAAAAAAAAAAAAAAGAAAGAACTGATGGTGTCTGTCTGCAGATCAATACATACTATTTTTTTATCTTCTGTATTATTTTGTATTTTTTTCCCTTTGAGTCTGTCTTCTTTTACAAAATGACTAATATGGTTGTATTTTTTACATGGCAGAATATATATAATCTATACCAACTCCTTACTGTCTCATAGAGGGAGGAGGTGAGGAAGAAAGGAGAAAAATTTGGAACTCAAAATTATTTAGAAAAAAAAGAATGTTAAAAATTGTCTTTACATGTAATTTGGGAAAAATTAAATATTATTATTATTATTATTTTTTGCTGAGGCAATTGAGGTTAATTGACTTGCCCAGGGTCACACAGCTAGGGAATGTTAAGTGTCTGAGACCAGATTTGAACTCAGGTCCTCCTGACTTCAGGGCTGGGGCTCTATGCACTACACCACCTAGGTGCCCCAATTAAATATTATTTTTTTTAAATAGTCTCTTTAGTGGACTTAAGTTATAGTTGATAAAGCCAAAGAAAGGCCTTTACTAAATACCTCTGTTTAAGTGCATATATGCAAATATATACACATATGTGTGTGTATATATATGTATATCCACACACACACACACATATACTATAATACCTTTTATTCTTGACATTTCACTGTTCTGTACATGGCTGATTTTTTTAAATTGGCAAAATCTAATAAACATGATGGGGAAATGCATCATGCTTATGAATGAAAGAGATTTAATTAAGAAATTCTGGTCAAATCATTAAAAAAATATCAAAATCATCCTTGAGACTTGATGTGCCAAAAAGACCATACTCAGATAGTTGACCTGGCTTCCTCACTGAGTACAAAATAGTCAGGAAGAACTTCAGATATTCTTTGATATCTCATTGGTGGAAAATGATTGGCAATTTAGATAAGAATTTCATTTAGTTCAATCAATTAGAGTTGGTTTCAATGCCTAATTTTATTGACTATCTTGCAGCCAAGAAAGACAGGGACAGACACCTACTCTGTGCTAAGTGCTTTTTCAAATATCATCTAGTTGAACCTTACAACAAAGGTAGGAGGTAAGTACTATTATTATCCTCTTGTTGAGGAACTGAGGAAATCAGAAATCAAGTGACTAGCCTAGTGTCACACAGACTGCATCTGAGGGCCATATTTGAAGGATATTTCTGACTTTGGACCCAGATTTCTTTTTTTAAATTATTTTTATCAGTTTTTAAAAATTAAAGCTTTTTATTTTCAAAATATATACATGGATAATTTCAACATCATTCTTGCAAAATCTTGTATTCTAAATATTTTCCCTCCCTTCTCTCCATTCCCTCCCCTAGATGGCAAATAATACAATATATATTAAACATATGCAATTCTTCTATACATATTTTCACAATTATCTTGCTGCACAAGAAAAGTTAGATCAAAAAGGGGGAAAAATGAAAAAGAAAACAAAATGCAAACAAACAACGAAAAAAGTGAAAATGCTATGCTGTGATCCACTCAGTTCCCATACTCCTCTCTGTGGGTATATATGGCTCTCTTCATCACAAGATCATTGGAACTGGCCTCAATCATCTCACTGTTGAAGAGAACCATGTCCATCACAATTGATCATCATATAGTCTTCTTGTTGCTGTGTATAATGATCTCTTAGCTCATTTCGTTCAGCATCAGTTCATGTAAGTCTGTCCAGGCCTCTCTGAAATCATCCTGCTGGTCATTTCTTATAGAATAATAATGTTCCATGACATTCATATACCATAATTTATTCAGCCATTCTCCAATTGATGGGCATCCATTCAGTTTCCAGTTTCTAGCCACTACAAAAAGGGCTGCCACAAACATTCTTGCACATGCGGGTCAAAGGGTAAGCAGTTTAGTGGCCCTTTGGGCATAGTTCCAAATTACTCTCCAAAGAACTGGAACTCTTAATTGAACACCAGATAGATAGTTTTGACTATATTAAGTTAAAAAGTTTTTGTACAAACAAAACTAATGCAGACAAGATTAGGAGGGAAGCAATAAATTGGGAAATCATCTTTACATTTAAGGGTTTTGATAAAGGCCTCATTTCAAAAATATATAGAGAATTGTCTCATATTTATAAGAATTCAAGCCACTCTCCAATTGATAAATGGTCAAAGGATATGAACAGACAATTTTCAGAGGATGAAATTAAAACTATCTCTAGCCATATGAAAAGTTGCTCCACATCACTATTGATCAGAGAAATGCAAATTAAGACAACCCTGAGGTACCATTACACACCTGTCAGATTGGATAATATGACGGAAAAGATAATGACGAATGTTGGAGGGGATGTGGGAAAACTGGGACACTGATACATTGTTGGTGGAACTGTGAACAGATACAACCATTCTGGAGAGCAATTTGGAACTATGCTCAAAGAGTTATCAAACTGTGCATACTCTTTGACCCAGCAGCATTTCTATTGGGCCTATATCCCAAAGAGATCTTAAAGGAGGGAAAGGGACCCACATGTGCAAGAATGTTTGTGGCAGCCCTTTTTGTAGTGGCTAGAAACTGGAAACTGAAGGGATGCCCATCAATTGGAGAATGGCTGAACAAATTATGGTATATGAATATTATGGAATATTATTGTTCTATAAGAAATGACCAGCAGGATGATTTCAGAGAGGCCTGGAGAGACTTGCATGAACTGATGCTGAGTGAAATGAGCAGAACCAGGAGATCATTATTCACGGCAACAAGACTATATGATGATAAGTTCTAATGGAAATGGCTCTCTTCAACAATGAGATGTTTCAAACCAGTTCCAATTGTTCAGTGAAGAAAACCATATACACCCAGAGAGAGGGATGTGAAATGTGGACCACAACATAACATTTTCATGCTCTCAATTGATGTTTGCATTGTGTTTCCTTTCTCAGATTTTTTTTCTTGTAGATCTGATCTTTCTTTCACAGCAAGATAATTGTAAAAATATGTATACACATATTCAATTTGTCGAGTATTTTAACATAATTAACATGTATTAGACTTCCTGCCATCTAGGGGAGGAGTGGGACCTGGGGGGGGGGGATTTGTAACACAAAGCTTTGCAAGGGTCAATGTTGAAAAATTACCCATGCATATGTTTTGCAAATAAAAAGCTTTAATAAAAAAAAAAAAATACTCTCCAGAATGGTAGAATCAGTTCACAACTCCACCAACAATGTATTACTGTCCCAGTTTTCCCACATCCCCTCCAATGTTTTTTCTAATTTGTTTATATCATTCTTTATGTCTAGATCATGAACTCATTTCAACCTTATCTTGGTATATGAGTGGGTCAATGCCTAGTTTCTGCCATACTAATTTCCAATTTTCCCAGCAGTTTTTCAGACTCAGCTTTCTATTCATTCTACCAATTGCTGAATGAGCTTTGTATTTTTCCTAGTCTCCACAGCACTTAGCTTAGCACATAATAGGTGTTTAATTAATGTTAACTGACCAACCCATTTTGTTTCTTTTTTTTCTTTTTTTTTTTTCCCATTTTGTTTCAATATTAAACCTGAATGACCCGAGTTGGGCCCAGCCTAGAACATTCCTCTTCACATACATTCCGCTTCATTCACATTGATCTACTAGCTAGTTCTCCAAAATAACAGTCCATCTCCAGTGTCCAAGTTTACAGAGGCTGTTACCTATTCCTGTAAACACACTCCCTTCTCATCTACAGGTCTGAGTCTTTAATGCCCCACCGGTGGTCAAATTTCTGGTGAAAACTACATTTAAACAGGCTAGATATAGCATGACAAACAGTTCTCATACATCAAGCCTTTCCATCACGTGCTCTGTGCTCCCTAACTCTATGAAAGCATTAGTCTGTCTCTGATGTCATCACGGAAGAAAATGCCTACTTAAAAGTCCAACACAGGATTAAGCACCTCCTGGGTACAACACATTACGCTAAGTGCTGTTTATACAATATCCATTCCAACAAGCATCCATTAAGCTTCTGCACTGTGCAAGGGACTGTGTCAGTATCTACATAAATTGGTCCAGGTCCTGCCTTCAGAGGGCCTAAAATCTAGGGGTTTCATCGTTGTTTTGGGGAATACCAACTAAAACAAGTGTTCACACGCATGTATTTCTGCTGAATGAGCGAGGCCTTTCCTGAAGCACCTCTTCTGGCTTTCAGGAGCCCACGCTGCAGAAGGTCGGACCCCTCTCAAAGGAGAAAGAGGATGTCCTTTTTTCACGCACCCAGAGCAAGAGACTAAGAAAAGTAAGAGTGACCCCGGCTGTCAGTTCTGCAGCCCACATTCGGGCCACAAGGGGGCAGCCACCACCTGCCACGCCAGGGAGTGGCGCAGTAATGAGAAGCGCAGGCGCACAGCGTGAGGGAGGAGGGCGAAGCCGTAGTGATTTAAGCCTCCGCTACCGGCGCTACCATGGCGCATGCTCAGCTTAAGTCGAGCCGGCGGGCGGGGGTTTTTAGGATCGGAAGTCACCTTAGGCTCTGTCCCAACCCGAGGCCGTGGAGTTGCGCCGACTCCCCAAACCTTCTTCCCCATCCCCGCCCTATACGCCGTTCAATCTGCCTCCCGAGCCCCCGGCCACAGGGACCCAGGCACCGTACCTCACACACAAGAATCCCCACTCCACCGGGGCTCAGGACGGCTGGGAGAGTCGGAACGAATGGATGAGTAGCGAGCCAGAGCGTAGAGTCATCGATTGGACTCTTTTCGCTCTAGGGCGAAACCATAGGAAAGGAGGGGAAGGGAAGCTGGATGAGTCCATTATTCTGCATGTGGAGGGGAAACCACTGGTCTTAGAAACCTTTGGGACCGTCCCTCTGCATCTCATTTGCATATTGAAGAAGAGGGCAGTTATTCAGTCCTTCAGGCACAATCTAATTATCTTTTCTCAGTCCTCAGCCTTCTTGATCTTTCTGACAGCTGACCACTCTCCTAGTGGAACTGCTTGCCCTTGGTTTTCCTTCCATCTGAGGAGGACCCCCTGCAGCGTGCAGCGGGAGGGGGGGGCGCAATAAGAACATGTGACCTTAGACAAACAGGGGCTTGACTTCATCCGTTACGAATTTATGTTTTCCAGTCTTAACTTAAGCTTTTCCTCTTTTCTGACTGATTCTAGTTATCTCGCACGCATCGGCTCCAGACCTCTTTTCTCCTCCCACTGCAGCTTTCTTTGCAGCCCCTTTCCCGTTTTCCCTCCCCACTTCCCCCAGGGAAGGACCTGGAATCATGTTTTAATGGGGAAATTAAATTGAAGTAATATATCACTAGCTCCCTCTTCTCCCCCTCTACATCTCTCGCCCTTAATATAATCTCCCACCATCCCCGCTGCTTTTCTCCCCTTTTATGTCAGTCTCACATGGTCAATTCTTCCCTTGATTGCTATCAGATTTCCCTCCCCCTCATCTCTATCTCTCAAATCTTTATTCTTTATTCAGAAAGCACTTATCAAATGCTCACTAAGCATCAGGCAGGATGCAGGTTTCCAACACTCTTAATTGTTAAATATGATGGCTTTTTTCTTATATTTTTTATCCTTCTTGACATCTCTACCAAATTCTCCTTCAGGGTATTCTCTGCTTATTCTGGATTTAAGATGCTTCTCTCTCCTGATTCTCCTTCAGTTGGTCTCTAACTACTCCTCAGTCTCCTGAAGAGTTCCCTGTTTTCTAAAACTGTCCTGGTCCTTTTCTTTATTCTCTATAATATCATTCTTAATGGAAGCTCACCAGCTCCCAATCTCTCTGTCTCTCTCTTTCCCTCTCCCTCCCCCCCCTTCTTCTCTCTCTCTTCCTCCTTCTGTCTGTCTGTCTCTTTCCCTTTCCCTCTTTGTCTACCATCTTCCTCTTTTTCTCTCTCCATATAGATACACAACACATTTATATGTAATATACCCATTTGTAAGTGCATATATGTGTGTGTGTGTGTGTTTTTAATTTTTCTTTTTAAAATTTGAGCTTCTTGAGAGCTGGGATCTTGGATTTGTTTTTTTTTTTTTTTCTTTGTGTCCTTGGTGCTTAATAAATATCTGTTGATGTTTGTTGACTATTAACTAATACCTTTCACTGAGCTTCAAGCCATATGAGCAACTAATTGTCCGCTGAGCCTCTTTTAATTTAATTTTTAATTTTAATTATCTTTTAAATTAATTTTTAAATACACATTTCTTTATCAATCATGTTGAGAGAGAAAAATTAAAACAAAAGGGAAAAACTACAAAGGAAAAAAAGGAAAGAAAATAGTGAACATGACATATGTTGCTTTATATTCATTCTCCATAGTTCTTCCTCTGGATGCAGATGGCATTTTCTATCCCTTGGATCACTGAACCACCAAGAAAAAGCAAGTCTTTCATCGTTGACCATCGCACCATCTTGCTGTTACTGTGTATTCCTAATTCTACTTTTTTCTGATCCTCTTCACTCTGTTTTCTTGGGTTCTACTCCTTTCCTCCATCTCAGATTCAACATGAACAATTCAACAAAACTGAACTCTGCTGCTTTTCACTCCCCATCTCCAAACTTTTGTGGTTGTTGTTCAGTTATGTCCAACTTATCATGACCTTATTTAGGGTTTTCTTGGCAAAGATATTGGAGTATTTTGCCATTTCATTCTTCAATTCATTTTTACAGATGAGGAAACAGACAAACAGGGTCTTGCCCAAGGCTACAGATTTGAAGTTAGGAAAGTGAGTCTTCCTGATTTCAGGCTAGGCACTCTATGTACTGCATCACTCTTATGTACTGTAGCACCTTGCTACAAATTTTTTATTTCTATTAAGAGAACTACCATTCAGTTGTCATTTTTCTTTCCCCAACCAGATAGTGAGTGTTGTTAGTTCTGTCTCCACATATAAGGTTTCTAGAATCCATTCACTCACCTGGCTGTCTCCCCACTTCTCCCTTGGATTACTACAATACTCTCCCAATAGGTCTTCCTGCTTTCATTTGTTCCTCTCTATGCCATCTTCCACAAATAGCCACTCAAAAAATCTACCTAATGTCTGACCGTGTCATTTTTTTGTTCAAGAGTTCCCAAGTGGCTGCCTGTTTTCCTTAGGATAAGACAAAAATTTCTTCACCTGCAATTTAAGGCTCTCCCCAAACTAGCTCCAAAATGCCCTTCCATCTTTATTTCACCTTTGTGTTAACAACCAAAGTGGCTTACAAACTATGCCTTGAACCTTTTATCTTTCACATCTGGGCCTATGCCCAGGCTCTCTCCCCATACTTGGGATACAATCCTTTGAACACTTAACATTTAGACCTCTTATTTCAAGACTCTACTCATATGTTATCTTCTATAGGAAGCCCCTTCCTGCTCATTGTTTCATTGTTTTCTCCTTTAAATTATCTTGTATTTACCTGTCCATATTATTATACAGACTAAATACTATATTTAGTATTCCTTCAGTAGACTATAAACTTATTTTTTTTAATTCAATAGTATTTTATTTTTCCAATTACATGTAAAAATAGTCATCATTTCTGTAAGATTTTGAGTTCCAAATTTTTTTTCTCCCTCCCTCCCTTTTACCTCCCCTCTCCCCAAGACAGCAAAAATCTGATATAGGTTATACATGTATAATGATTTCAAACATATTTCCATATTAGAGTATAAACTTCTTAAGGGCAGATACTATTTTTCCTTTTGTCTTTGTATCCCTAGCACCTAGCACAGTGCCTAGCTTAATCTACTTCTTGTTGTTGAATTATTTCCATCAGTTCTAATTCTTCATGACCCCATTTGGGGTTTTCTTGACAAAGATATTAGAATGGTTTGCCTTTACATTCTCCAGCTCATTTTACACATGAAGAAATTGAGACAAAAGAGTTAAGTGACATGGTGACACAAATAATTAGTCTGAGGCTGGATTTTAACTCAGGCCCTTGGATTCTGTCAGGGCATTCTGCCAGCTAACTGGCCCTAAATAAAAGCTTGTTAAATTGTCATTTTAAGCCTTACCCCACTCTAATCTCCCGAGATTTATTCCATATTGCTCTTTTATGTATTCTACATTACAGACAAACCAAACTACTCAGGGCTTTGTGAATTTGGCATTCCTTTCCATCTCCTGCCTCCATGACTTCATAGATGTCCCCCATGGTGGGAATATAATCTCTTCTTGCCTTTCCTCCTAGAATCCATAGTTCCTTTCAACATTCAATCCAAGAGCTATCTCCTATAAAAAGTGTTTCTTCTTTCCTTAGTTATTAATACCCTTGCCTTTTTTACATTATCTTCTGTTTACTGAACTATGTAAGTAGTCAAATATTGAATAAGCTTATAACCTTTTTGACAGCAGAAACTGTTTTTGTTTTGTGTTTGTATCTTCCTCACCTTAGACACAGAAGGCATTTTCCAAACCTCCATTAATGCTAATACATTTCCTTTGTTCATTATCTCCAATTTATCATTTATGTATTTTGTTTGTACAAAGTCATTGCATGTTATCTTCTCTGTTAGTCTCCTTGAGAAGTCTTTTATCTTAGGCCAGTGCCTGGCACATAGTAGACACTTAATAAGTGATGAGAACACTTGTTAAATTGTTGAGGGGACAATTATCTGTGTCCAGAAGTGGCAGGTAACCAGGCCTGTAGGGGATGCCCAGATCTAGAAAGGGATAGACAGATTCATCTGACTTTGAAGGGAAAGAAAAATGTTCAAGCTTTTTTAGATACAAACTTAACTATAGGTTCTGAGAAGGCAGACATATTCAGGACCTATACATGGTAGAGTCAGGCTCTCAAGGGATAGAAGGTTAAAGGAGAGAGCAGAAACTACCCACAAAGTCCTGACAGGAAAGATATTCCTTTCCAAAGTGAGCAGAGACAACTCCTTATATCACTTTGGGAGGGACTAACAGATGTCCTAATCCTGAGGAGAAATTATAGGAGATATTTAGTCCCAAACTTCAAGAACTGGGCATTCAGATTCTGAGAAAATAATCAATCAGATCCTGAAAGAGAGACCATGATAGACTTGACTCAGAAGAGAACAATATATCCAGAATCACCTGATAAAGGAAGAGTAAGAAACAGACATTTTTTTTAATAGTACCTGTTATGTACCAGACACTGTGCTAAACACTTCTTAGGTATATTGCCTTATTTGTTCTTTACAATAACCTGCTGAGGCAGGTGCTAAAATTATCAACTCCCATTTTATAGTTGAGAAAACTGAAGCAAGCATGGATGATTTGCTCACAGTCCCACAGCTAATAAATGTCTGAGGCTGAATTTGAACTCAGATTTTTCTAGCTCCAGACCCTGTGTTCTGTCCACTGAGCCACCTAGCTGACTGAGTGAGCAGATAATCCAGTTTTGAAGGGCAGAGGCCTAATTATTAGGCTTTGAAAATGACAATCAGACATGAGGGGCCATTGAAGAAAAGATGGACATCTAGATGTAAAAAGGACTAGTACCATACCTAGTGGCAGTGTGCTATAGAGGAAAGAAAATTGATTAACTTTTGGAGTCTATTCAGTTCCTACTGATCTTACCATCTGGGTAACCTTCATCTCTCTAGTTCTCTTTTTCACTCATAGATGATTCCTTATGTTCCTTCCAGCTCCTGATATCTAGAATCCTTTCATTTAATGATTATCATATTCAACCTCTGAACGGGAGAAACAAGCAAACATCTATGTTCTGAGGGAACAGAGGTCTTGACCGAGACAGGTAGGTATCCAGGCTCTGAAAGAGACAAAAATCCAGGATCAGAGTAGACGGACCAACATCCAGGCTTTTTGAGGGATATAGACATCCAGACCATGAAGTGAAGACAAAGACATCCAAATCCTGAAAGCAGCAGGTGGGCACCCAAATGAAAATATTTAAACCCTGAAGACATAGACTGATGTCTAAGGTCTGAGAGGACAAATGGAAATCCAGACCCTAATAGGGAGAGCAGCCTTAGGAGGCAGATAAATGTAACTCCTGAGCAGAAAACCAGACCCTAAGTCCCCGAGGAGACCGGACACAGGTATCTAGGCTCTGAGTGGACCTACAGACAGGAAGACTCATAAAGAATAACTAGGCTTCAGCAGAATGAGGACAAAGACATGTCTGGGAAAGAGGTGATAAAGCTGGGGGTAATGGGGAGCAGGGTGATATGATGGGAAGTACAAATACACATATTGGATTCAAAGTGAGTTTACTTGTCATTCTAGTCCAGCCTCTCTCACTTATTACCTGTTCAACCTGAACAGAGTACTTCTCTGGGGCTCCATTTTCCATCTCTAGATGGAAGATTCTATAATTCATAAAGTTTCTGTAAGTCCCAGGGGTTAATGAATGGGTGAGATATTCAGGTGCAATGGAAAGAATTTCTTGAATTTTGCCTCATAAGGTATGAGTCACAGACCAGCAGGATGCTCTATTTGTGGAATTAGAGGAGGTTAAGACAGCAGGAGAAGAAACTAAAAAGGTGAAGGAACAGAAGATTAAGCAATGAACAAGAGAGTCCCAAGAAGCCAGGGACAGAAAACTACCTTACCTTTGGAACCTGGACAGAGATCTTTAATTTGGAGCAGTTTGGCATCCCCCTCTCTGGGAAACCCACATCAAACTGGGAGAATGCAGGTAGAATGATTGAGGCAGAATGAGGGTCCATGTCAAGCACAGGCTACACTACATTTTTATCTTATTTCTCTAGTCTCCTTGACTATTCCTGTCTTTAAGGATATTTTTCTCCTCTTCTAATATACTTAAAAAAGAGACTTTACCCAAAACGGTTACTCTAAATCTCTTTCTCACTGCCTCCTTCTTTCTCTCTCTCTCTCTCTCTCTCTCTCTCTCTCTCTCTCTCTCTCTCT
>JAJPUD010007952.1:0-49478 GCA_023553655.1 Myrmecobius fasciatus | reverse complement strand
CTCTCTCTCTCTCTCTCTCTCTCTCTCTCTCTCTCTCTCTCTCTCTCATTCTCTATTTCTCTGTTTCTGTTTCTCTTTCCGTCACTCTGTCTCTTTTGTATGTATGTATATATATTTTTATGTATATATGTACCTATATGTTTACAAAGATTCTCTATTTCTGCTCTTTTATATATATATAGACAGGGAAAATGAAAGAGGGAGGGGAGAGAAAGAGATTGAGAAATATATATCTCATCAGCTCATAAACTCCCCAGCTTGCTCCTTAGATTTGCTTCCTGGGTTGCCAGCAGGCAGAGCCTATTGAGCATGCTCTCCGAATCAAGCCCTCATTGGCCAGCCCCCCATGATATGAGTAATAGATGAAAGGAAAGGCAGGTTCCCTAAGGCTCAGTAGTCATTACTTAGATTAATCTGCATTTTTTTTGTCATTCGTGAGGCATATCCCAGCTAGGACATCTTCTAGTGGGCAGTGATGTACCCTGAAAATGATTGGAGTTGATGCCTTTATACTTTCCCAAACCTTCTCAATTCTATTCTTTCCCCTCTTAATTATTTCCTATCTGTCACGTATAGTGCTTGTTTGTATATATTTGGTTGTTTTCTCCCCCATTAGATTGTGAACTCCTTAAGAGCAGATATTTGCCTCTTTTAGCATCCCCGCCCCTCCCCGCACTTAGCATAGTGCCAGGCCCATAGTAGGCACTTAATAAATGTTTATTGGTTGACTGAGGAGGGGAATAAGTCTGGGTACTTGCTGCTAAGGACACATACATCCTTCTCAGTCCTTTCATTTAGCATCTGGAAGGTTCTAAAGTTGCTCACTAGTGATGGCAAGTTAAATGACCAATTTTCAAGTACTTTCCTTTCTTGTTATCTCTGGAAACTTGCAAATTTCCAGGTTTCAGGTCCTCATATAGCATAAAAACTGTATTGTTTTCCTTCTTGTATGCTTTATTTAGTACCTTATACCTCCTCGGAGACTATAACATGATGGAACATTCTTTCAATATTTTCCTTATCATATGCAGTGTGTGGTCCTAAATCCACATGAGAGTCTTCTTTCACCATTTAGCACCAATTTTCAAACAGCTGAGCAACTATAATAGTTATTCATCCCAACACACAATTATAAAATTATTCCTTAGATTAGCTTGCCTAGATTGTTACCAGGATCTCTATTGAATAAAACTACTGCCAAATTGTAGCCTAGAACTTCTTTTTTTTTTAATTAGAGCTTTTTATTTTCAAAATATATACATGGATAATTTTCAACATTCACCCTTATTAACCTTGTGTTCTAATTTTTTCTCTTCCTTCTCCCCATCCCCTCCCCTAGAGAGCAAGTAATCCAATATACGTTAAACATGTGTAATTTTTCTATACATATTTCTACAAATATCATGCTGCACGAGAAAAATCAGATCAAGAAAAATAAGAATGAGGAAGAAAACAAAATGCAAGCAAACAACAGCAAAAAGAGGAAAAATGCTATGTTGTAGTCCACACTCAGTTTTTACAGTCCTCTCTCTGAGTGCAGATGGCTCTGTTCATCACAAGACTATTGGAACTTAGCCTAGAACTTGAAAATATGTAGCCCTTTAGCTTAAGGATATTATGCTGAACCAGATTTTATCTGTGACGGTATTGGAGAGCAGGAGTCAATGCTTAATTTGATGAATTTTCCAATCAACTTCGTGAGATCAAAAAATATAAGCTATTCTTTGGAGGTATTTAAGGAGCACCTTCTCATCCAGTCTTAGGCCCTCGTTTCCATGTATTTTCTCTTTTTGATTCATTGCCCAGCTGGAGTTGCTCCAGGAAAATTTGCTAGTAAAATCATGGTATGGCTTGTATGTAGGGTTTCTCCAAAAGAGTCCCTAACAAGTATTTGAGGTGCTATGTAGGTTTCAAATATCAGGCAGCCTTTGTATCACTTTAAAGAAAATGTAAAAGAAGCAAAAGAATCATAGGAGCCCAAGACCTGATGTAGAAAACCAGAGAATACTAAATAATCCATCATCCATTCCCAAGAAGGGAACTGAATTTGGGGTTGCTATCATAGGGGGTAATGGGGAGCAGGGTGATATGGTGGGAAGTACAAAAACACATATTGGATTCAAAGTGAGTTTACTTGTCATTCTAGTCCAGCCTCTCTCACTTATTACCTCTTCAACCTGAACAGAGTACTTCTCTGGGGCTCCATTTCTCGACATTCCTTCAGTTACTCAACCAATAAGCATTTATTAAGCATTTAGTATACTGAACTATAGTATATTAAGTATAGTATGTATAGTAAATATAGTTTTAAGTATTATATTATATTAAGTATTATAGTATATATGCTGGGCACTGTGTTAAGGGCTAGTTATAAAAAAGCAAAAATAATCTTGTTTTTAAGGAACTCATTCTAATGGGAGAGACAGCTTGCAATCATGTATGTCAGACATACCAGATATATAAAGAGAAAGTGGGGAAAATATTTTTGACAGTTGAGTAGAGAATGGATTGGCCTGGAGTGGGAAAAGACTTGAGCCAGAAATACCAAATAGAAGGCTACACAGTAGTCCAGGCAAGAGATGTTGAAGGCCTGGGGGTAATGAGGATGGTAGTTTTGTGAGTAGAGAGAAGCAAATGTATATGAGAGCTGTTGTAAAGGTAGAAACTACAAGATTTGGCAATAGACTGGTTATGTACTGTGAAAATAAGCAGCCCAGAATGACTCCAGGGTTTTGAGCCTAAATAATCAAGTGGATAGTAGTATTCTAGACCAGGCTTCTTAAACTTTTTCTACTTATGACCCCTTTTCATCCAATAAATTTTTATGTGACCCCATATATAATATAAAATAGTTATACAAGTCAAGTATTTACTGGAAATATATCATAATTTTGTGACCCCCACATTCAGTTATAAGACCTCCACATGGGTTATGATCCATAGTTTAGGAAGCTGGACTCTATAGAGTTATAAGGAATCTTGGAAGAAAGGAGAATTTGAGGAGAAAATTAATAAGTTGTCTTGTTCATATTAAATTTTCAATGCCTATACAACATCCCCTATGAGAAGTCCAAAAGGAAGATGGGGATGTGAGCCTAGAGCTCATGTGAGAAATTAATGATAGATATATTGACCTGAAAATTATCTGCATACAAAAAAGCTTGGAAAGACTTACATGAACTGATGCTAAGTGAAGTGAATAGGACCAAGAAAATATTGTACACAGCAATAAGATTATGTGATGATCAACTCTGATGGACTTGCCTCTTTTCAACAATGAGGTGATTCAAGGAAATTCCAATGGATTTGTGACTGAAAGAGCCATTTGCTCCAGAGAGAGGACTATGGAAATTGAATATGAATCACAGCATTGTATTTTAACCCTTTTTTTGCTATTGTTTCCTTTTTTCTCTTTCTCATTTTCCCCCTTTTAATCTGATTTTTCTTGCACAGCATGATAAATGTAGAAATATAATTAGAAAAATTGCACAGATTTGACCTTCATTGGATTATTTGCTGTTTAGGGGAGGGGGGGAGATGGGGAGTGAGGGAGAAAAATTTGGAACACAAAGTTTTGCAATAGTGAATGTTGAAAATTATGTATCTTTGCATATATCTTGAAAAATAAAAAGCTATTTTTTAAAAGAAAGAAAATTATCTGCATAGAGATGACAAACCTATTGGAACTGATAAGGCAACCAAGTAAGATGCCATGGGACAAAAGAAGAAGAAAAATCAGGTTGGAACCTTGGGGGATACCTACAATGATTATGACCTGGAAGAAGAAACATCATAGAAAGTTGAGGAGTGGTTAGGCAGATACAAAGAGATCTAGGAGAGTAATAGTGTGAAAACTTAGGGAGGCAACACTATTATTTAGAAAGTGATCCACAGTATCAAGTGCTGCAGAGAGGTCAAGAAGGATGATAACTGAAAATAAGTTTGTAGATTTAGTAATTAAGAAATTATTGATGATACTGGAAAAGTCATTTTCAGTAGAATGATGAAGTTAATAGAAAAAAGACCAAAAATAGAAAATTGTTTAGAAAAAAGTAAGAGAAGTTAAAGCAATATAGAAGATTTTCTTTTTAAAATTACTACGTTATTTTAAAGCAATGTTGTCACTGAATTGTTTTTGTACTAAATTAATTTTTAACATCTCTCCTTTACAAGTAAATGCTCCTTTGTAACAAACAAAAAACATTTATGCAAAAGCAACTGATAGAATGATAGCATCTAATAGCATATACCACATTTTGTTTCACAATCATCAGTCTTGCTATTGAAAAGAAGGGTTTTTATTGGTTTTCTAGGACAAAGATTCACTCCATACATTTATTTAAATTTATTGTCATTTATTGATTGATAATTATATTTTATGATCATTTATAATCATAATTATTACATTTATTATTAATATTTCGTAAATTAACAAGCATTATTTTCTCTACAACTAACTCCCTCTTTGCATTTTCCCAGAAAGAGTAAGAGAATGAAGAGTTAGGAGGTTGAGAATAGGTAACCACTGAAGGATGAATTGAGGTAGTGTATGGATAAAGGATTGTTGAGAGAAGTACATCTTCCTTGAGTTCCAACCTCCTAGCAGATGGTGCTTTGTGTCCTGGGAGACCTACCTCTCAATAAGAACAGCAGAGAATATGAGAGACTGGTCAGAGGGCTTACAGGTATAGGGTCTGCACTGGAAAAAGCACTTAGAGTTAGGAGGTGGAGAGTGTCTTAGCCCAATTGAGGAGGCAGCAGAGGAAGCCTTGTTGTCAGGGAGTTAGTTTATCTTCATGACCCCTGTGGACCATAGCTAACCAATAATGTCCTTGGGATTTTCTTGATAAAGATACTAGAGTGCTTTGCCATTTTCTTCTCCATTTGCCATTTCCTTTTCCAGGAAGAAGCTTTAGAGGGGACTAAAATGGGAGGCAGATGATTAAGTTACCAGTTAAGGTTCTGAAGCAAGGCTAATGGAAGTCAAGGGGCAGATGATTGGACATTGTCTAATGAAATCCTTTCCGCCATAGCCTTATATACTATTTTCTCTAGAATCAATGATATGCTGTGGTTTAAACTTCCCTGGAAGGGAAGCATACTTTGGGGACTTATGAACAAGCTATATCTTTAAGATCTAGCCTAAGGGTAGGCCCTGGAGGTAGCCAGGACACTGGCAGAAGCAGAAGCTTTGGGAGTTCTCAGCTCAGAGATGGTAAGGGAGCCAAACAACTGGTCAAAAAGAGATGACAAGGGACTTTCTGCTGGCACTGGGTGCATATGGAACTGATTGACAAGTCCAAAGTCTATGAGCAGTTCTGGGTTGCAGTTCTAGGATAAAGAGAAGCATTTGTGATCATACATAAGGGGACAAAAGTCCTGGTCATGGTTCTAGGGTCAAGAGGAACACTAGCACTTGTGGCTGCAGGAGATCAGGGGCTCTTTGTGGATAAAAACCAGCACACAAACTAGGAGACCAATGACCACATCTCTCCCATGATAATCTTGGGAATGCCCAAAACTTGCAGACCCCCACAAATAGCTCTAAAAACTTGTCATAGTGCCTTCTCATCCCCAGGTAATCTAGAGCCCAACTTTAGCATAAAGTAAAATGAAGAAATAAGCTAGGAAAATGAACAGACAACAGCAAAAACAAAACAAAACAAAGAACAAAAACAAAAACTTGACCATAAAAAGTTATTACAGTGGCAGGGAAGACTGTGAAAACAGCTACAAGCAAAACCTCAAAGAAAAATGCTAATTGGATCCAAGGCCAGCAAGAATTCCTGGAAGAGGTAAAGAAAGAGATAAGAATGATAGGGGGAAATTTGGAAAAAGAATTGAGGGTGATACAAGAAAATTATGAAAAGAGAATTAACAGTTTAGTAACAGAGGCACAAATTCTCTTTGACCCAGCAATATCACTCCTAGACCTATACTCCCAAAGAAATCAAGGAAAAAAGGAAAAGAACCTATATGTACAAAAATATCTGTAGCATTTCTTTTTGTGGTAGCAAAGAACTGGAAATTGAGGGAATGCCCATCAACTGAGGAATGACTGAACAAGTTGTGATACATGATTGTGATGAAGCACTATTGTGTACACATTAACATCAGCACTACCCACACTCCTCCATGACCACCAGAATTCAGTACCAGATGTTGTTTGTCCTTTGTTTCTGAAGAGGAACAATGACATCAAGGGGTAATATCAGGGCTTGCACATGAATTGGATTTAAGTGAGGCAGAGTTGCACAAAGTCATCAGCCACATTCTCCCAGAGTTTGGGAAGTCCAATGGCAAGACAAAAGTCAAAATAACTGTCAATACCCTGGGTGCAATGGGTGACCTTGGTGTCTTTGATGTTTGACCAAACTCTAAGTGTTCCAAACTTTCCAAGGACATTGGTCCATCTTTTTAATACCAAGATTCTATCAGAATCTCTGTATGGCATCAAGAGATAGAACATAACAGTATTTTAAATGTAAAGCATAATATAAGACAGCCAGGTGATACAGTGGATAGAGTCCTGAGCTCTATCACATAGAGATCAAGCAAAGTCTCATAATGGATGTATATATGCATGCAGGTATGCATGTATGTGTGTGTATATATATGTGTGTAGGTTGCAACATGTAAACCCTGAAGAACTTCAAAGAAGAATAAGACTAAAGGATAGTCAAGGAAATATATGACAAGAAGAGAAGATAAAGAGGGGAAGAGTACTTGACCAGGCCTCAGGGTAAGAGCAAAGGATGAAAACCATATGACTCTAATACTCCACTGGTATCTTTATAATGTCATAAGAAAGAAAAGAAGCACTTTTTGGTTTTGTTTTTAAATTAAATTTTGCTTTTTTCAATCAACAAAAACCTGCCATTTTCTCCTCTCTCTCAATTGAGAAAGAAAGAAAAACAAAATCCCATCATATATATGCATAAATAAACAAATTCTCACATTGGCTGTGTCAAAAAAAAGCTTTTCAATCTGTACTTCTTTATCAGAAGTTTGATAACAGGTTTCATCATGAGTCCTCTGGAATCCTAGTTGCTCATTGCTTTCATCCGAGTTCCTAAGTCTTTCAAAATTGCTCTACAATATTATTGTTATTGTATAAATTGTTCTTCTGGATCTGCTCACTTCATTCTGAATCTGCTCACTTCATTCTGAATCAGTTCAGACAATTCTTTTAAGGTTTCTCTGAAACCATTCTCTTCATCATTTCCTACAGCACAATAATATTACTTTACATTAATACACCATAATTTTTTTCATCCATTCCCATAATTTTTTTTCATCCATTCCTCAAATGGCACCCCAGAAAAGGAAAAAGCTTTCTAGCACATTGGGTGGACCTATTGTTGTGAACTTATGGAAGGACATGGACAAGAGTTTCACAAGATGGACAGGAAATGTACAAAGTTGGAAGGAAAATACAAATTACAGATCCACTTGAATAGATCCTTCCAGACTGATATTGCAGTCATGGTTCTCATCACCCTGCATCTCAGTGACATGTATGAAGTAAAATTTGCTTATTTGGATTAAGATTTCCATTTCATCTTTCTTGATAATATTGAGATCAGAGTGAGTTGTGGATTAAAAAAAAGTCATTGAGGAAATGGAATGTGGTAAGATGGGGAAAAGGGCACAAAATGTAGCAATGAACCTTGATAAAGAAAAAGATCATATCATCCTTTATTTGGTGAAAAGGAAAAAATGATAGTTGAGGAAACAGTTGTTTTTAGATGTAGAGGATGACTTCAATTTTATCAATAAAGTAGGAGATGCAGATATATGCTACCAAGAGTGTGTGGGGAATGGAAATTGGGATCTTGAGTATAAAAGAAAAGGTTTGGAAGCTGAAGTGAGCAATATAATAGTTAATCAGAGATGAATCAAAGAATTTCTGTGTATCTGTGTGAGCTTAGTTGAAGTGAGATAGCACAAATTTATAATGGGGTCCATTCATCACTATTTCATGACTTCTTCCATCACTATTTGGTGGCTTGGGAGTAGGAGTGAAGAAGATAGGGAGAGAACAAAGAAAGGACAAAAGTGCAAGATATTCCAGGTTGAATTTATCAAATAGCAACCTATAAAGTTAAGACTTTAAAGACAAAATGAAATCAGGATAAGAGTGATGGTTTAGGAAGGTAAGGAGAGCTCAGGGGAGTAGTGGCTGTGAAAAGGATGAAGATTTGCTGATGATTGAGGAGGAATAAGGCAGTGCAAAATGGGGAATGGCAGATTGTGATAAGAAGGGGAAATTAGAATATTAAAGATAAGGTAGTTTGGAGTGACAGTGAAGTCTAAAATATGATTTCCCTTGATGGTTGGGGCTTTTTCACTCTGGTACATCCTTCTGCCATGCTAGTCTTTCTTTCATAACAAGTTCCATCTGGGGTTTCCATTACGGGAACAGTTCAAACTGATCACATTTCATTCCCCTCCCAGCTGAACTTCTGATTCTCTCGATATGATCACCAGGACTTAGCTGCTTTCTCATTTTGGAACTTCCTTTAGTGCTTGTGATCTGGAACATCCTTCCACCATGCCAACCTCCTTCTTCTACCAGTGGGAACCTTCTGGAGCTTCCATTTTAGGGAACAGTCCAGGTCTATTATGCTGCATTCCCTTCTTGGTTATATTTCTGACTCTGCTTACTGCTCTTGAGTGAGTACTTTATCTCCTAATTCCCATGGTTTTCAGCTTTTGTTTTTAATTTATTGTTTCCCCCCATTAGAGAATATAAACTCCTTGAAGGAAGGGACTGGGGCAGGGTCATTACCATAAATATTGAAGTCATCAAGGATGTAAGCAAGGATTGGGATGAAAAAGAAGATTGTACTGAACACCAAAGCCATTGAGGAAGATGGTACAATAATTAAGAGGTTAGCAGATCATAATAATCAAGATTTGGATAGTGATATAACTTGAATTAGTGCAGTGGATAGGTTGTTGGACCTTAAGTCAAAGGGAAGACTCATCTTCCTGAGTTCAAAATCAAGTGTCAGATACTTCTTAGCTCTGTGACCCCAAATAAGTCACTTAATCCCTTTGCTTCAGTTTCCTCATCTGTAAAATGAACTAGAGAAGGTATTGACAAATCACTCCAGTATCTTTGCCAAGAAAACTCTAAATAGGATCACAAAGAATTGGATGTAGCTTAAATGACTGAACCACAAAAACAAAACTTAGACTAAGAATTGGAAGTGGTAGTTGAGACCAAGAAGTATGGTTCTCCCTGAACCCTATTAGTCACAGAGGATGAAAGAATGGAAACAACACCAGGGCAGTGGTATATAGTATCAAATACACTGAACTTGGATCCAGAAAAGATGTGCAGCCTATCTCTGATACTTACTAACTCTGATACTTACTGTAACCATAGGCAAGCCAGTTAATCTCTCTGAACCTAGTTTCCTTATCATAAAAGGGGAAAAGCACCATCTCTAGTACTTACCTCACAAAGTTGTTGTGAAGATCAAAAAGAAAATGAATGTTAAGTGTATTGTACACCAAATGCCAAGCATTATATAAATGTCGATTATCATCATCATTATTATTGGCCCGTAAATGCTGTGGTACTAGGGGAAAGCCAGTTTATAGTTAGTGCCCTGAGTTGGGAAGAATTAAAAAAAAAAAAAAAAAAGTTGAATGAAAGGGAATTCATTAACCATCAAGTACAACAGGTTGAAAAAGTCAGTCAATTAATAAACATTTATAAAGTACCTAGTACATGTATATTGTACTAAACAGTCCCTGTTTTCAAGGAACTTACAATCTAATTAGCACAATGCCTAATATAGTAGGCACTTAATAAATGTTCACTGGTTGATTAGTGTGGGAAGACAATGCCCAAAAAGTGCTAAAAGGAGGAGGCTGGAAAAGAAGTAGTAAGAGAAATCCCAGAATAGAGAATTTTAGAATTTATGGTTCCACTCCAGGGAAGAGTGATGAGGTAGAGCACCACGGCTATTGAAATCTTGAAGGATGATGAAGTTTCCCAACAATGAGCTTCCTAAGAAGTCCCAGGGCAGTATAGCCAGGTAAGAGGTTTGTTAAGGTGAACTGTCACTAGTAGAGAGGTTTATTTAAATAATAAAACAACAACTTTTTTTATTTCTCTAGAAATATTAAAAAAATAATATTTTTCTTTAAAGCCCTTTCTTAGACTCTTGGGAAAAGCACCCTGGAAGTGTAGGTGATAGGTTGTGGACAAAAAGGCTTTTTAACAAAGAATAACTCCAATCTTGCTTATTTATCACTGCCTTCCTCATCTCAGAAAAGATGGAGTTATTATCTCTTCCCTCTCAAACTGCCAAAAGATGAGATTTAGGTCTTATCTTTCTACATAAAGAAAAGATTAAGATATTTGTGGAAGGGAGGGGGTTCTATTATTTAATTCTAGCAGTAAGGAAGTTGCCTAGGAAGAGCAGGATTATGACTATTCAATTCTGGAAGAGTTAACTCAGTGTATATTTTAATATATCTTTCCCTTGTTCAAGATTTCTTTAAATATCACCTGAAATCTTGGGGTGGAGAATCAGGTCAGAGAGCATAGTTTGGGGCATTCACTTCAAATTAGAAATGATTGGGATATACAATGTTACATTAAATAAAACTTTCTGGCTTAGCATAGTGCTTGGTATCATAATAGATATTTAACAAATGTTTATTGAATGACCAATTCACACACCTGAATGCAAAGTATTAATATTGGTATTTTTCTTTAACATTAAGCTAAATGTACACCACTCAACCCATAAAGTATCAAGACAGAAATAAAATATCCTATTAAGTCAGATTTTGAAAACTATAAATCAGCAATTAAGCAAGAGACCCCTCCACCCCAATCAAACTAATTTGGACATGAGCGATACCATCAACTGAGAAAATTGGTATTCTAATGTAACTTTTTATTTATTTATTTATCTTTATTTTTTTTAAAAGCTTTTTATTTGCAAAATATATACATAGGTAATTTTTCAATATTGACCCTTGCAAAGCTTTCTGTTACAAAATTTTCCCTCCTATCCTCCACCCCCTCCCCTAGATGGCAGGAAGTCTAATACATTCTAACATAACATTTTTTATTATTTTTTTTATTAAATCTTTTTAATTGCAAAACATATGTATGGGTAATTCTTCAGCATTGACCCTTACAAAGCTTTCCATTACAAATCTTTCCCCTTAGTCCCCACCCCTCCCCTAGATGACAGGAAGTCCACTACATGTTAATTATGTTAAAATACTTGACAAATCGAATATATGTATGCATATTTCCATACTTGCTGTGCAAGGAAAATCTTGTCTACAGGAAAAAAAAATCTGAGAAAGGAAACACAATGCAAGCAAGCATCAATAGAGAGCATGAAAATGTTATGTTGTGGTCCACATTTCATATCCCTCTCTCTGGGTTAAAAAAAAAAAAACACTACTAAGAGAAAAAAATACAAGAGAAGAGGGAGTGGTAATAGGAGATAAGGTAGTGAGTGGGGTGTGTAAAAAAAAGCACAAGACTACATACAGATTGGAAAGAGAATAAAAGTGTATGCAGGGGAGTTGGTGTACATACATCTTTGTATGGCCATCTTTGGGTGTATATGGCCTTCTTCACTGACCAGTTGGAACTGGTTTGAAGCATTTCATTGTTGAAGAGGGCTATGTCCATCAGAATTGATCATCATATAGTCTTGTTGCCGTGTACATTGATCTCCTGGTTCTGCTCATTTCACTCAGCATCAGTTCATGCAAGTCTCTCCAGGCCTCTCTGAAATCATCCTGCTGGTCGTTTCTTATAGAACAATAATATTCCATGACATCCATATACCATAATTTATTCAACCTTTCTCCAATTGATGGGCATCCATTCAGCTTCCAGTTTCTAGCCTCTACAAAAAGAGCTGCCACAAACATTTTTGCACATGTGAGACCCTTTCCTTCCCTTAAGATCTCTTTGGGATATAGGCCCAATAGAAACACTGCTGGTCAAAGGATATGCACAGTTTGATAATTTTTTGGGCATAGTTCCAAATCGTTCTCCAGAATGGTTGGATCCATTCACAGTTCCACCAACAATGTATCAGTGCCCCAGTTTTCCCACATCCCCTCCAGTATTCGTCATTATCTTTTCCTGTCATATTATCCAATCTGACAGGTGTGTAATGGTATCTCAGAGTTGCCTTAATTTGCATTTCTCTGATCAATAGTGATTTGGAGCACCTTTTCATATGACTAGAAATTATTTTAATTTCATCATCTGAAAATTGCCTGTTCATATCCTTTGACCATTTATCAATTGGAGAGTGGCTTGAATTCTTATAAATATGAGACAATTCTCTATATATTTTAGAAATGAGGCCTTTATCAGAACCACTAAATAGAAAGATGATTTCCCAATTTATTGCTTCCCTCATAATCTTGTCTGCATTAGTTTTGTTTGTACAAAGACTTTTTAACTTAATATAGTCAAAATTTTCTATCGGGTGTTCAATTAAGAGTTCCAGTTCTTTGGACATAAATTTATTCCATCTCCACAGGTCTGAGAGGCAAACTATCCTACTAACATAACTTTTTAAAGAATAATTCAAATAACAATTAGGCATTAGCCTTTATGACTAAGCAGATTTTTTTTTAATTAAATAAGGTGGTCTTCCCCAAAATGTTTTAATTCATATTTATAGGTATTGGAAGACAAGTAGACTTGGAAAAGGCAGCAAAAAAAAAAACATTTTAATAGGGCAGAAATATGGTTTAGGCAAATAGTAATATAATTTAAAGATGAGTTTATGCACTGTTTCTTTTTACTTACTGAAGGATTCAGCCAAAAGGGCTTTTCTGCTATTTTTCACATGACATTTCATTTTTCATTTCTGTGACTTTGTAATATTTTTTAAGCAGCCACTATGTGCTAGATACTATATTAAGTATTTTTTTCACCAGTTATATGTATAAACAATTCTTAACATTTGTTTTTAACACTTTCAGTTCTAGATACTCTTCCTTTATCCCTCTTCTCTATCCCCACATTGGGAATGCAAGCAATCTGATATTAGTTATACATGTGTGGTCATGAAAAACATTTCCCTAATAGTCATGTTGTAAAAGAAAACATAGACATGTGCAAAAAAAAACCCTTAAGAACAATTAAAAAGTATGCTTTAATCTGTATTCAAACACCATCAATTCCATTTCTGGGTATAGACAGCATTTTTCATCATAAGTCTTTTAGAATTGTCTTAGATCATTGTATTACTGAGAATATTTTTGTCATTTACAGCTAATCATCTTATAATATTGCTTTTGCTTTGTGCATAGTACATTTCACTTTGCATCAGCCCATGGAAGTCTTACCAGATTTTTCTGAGAACATCTTGCTTATCATTTCTTTTAACACAATAGTATTCCATTATAATAACATATCACAATTTATTCAGCCATTTCCCAGTTGATAGGCATCTCCTTAATTTCCAATTATTTGCCCCCAGAAAAGAACTTCTATAAATTTTTTTTGTACATATGGATCCTGTTACTTTTTTTTTTAATCTCTCTGGGATACAGACATAGTAGTGATATTGCTAGGTCAAAAGGTATGCATGGTTTTATAGTCCTCTGGGTATAGTTCCAAATTGCGCTATAGAGTGATTGAGTCAGTTCACAACTCCACCAACAAGGCATTAATGTCTCATTTTTTTCACATCCTCTCCAACATTTGTTATTTTCCTTTTATGTCCTATTAGCCAATCTATTAGATATGTGATAGTACTTCAGAATTGTTTTAATTTGCATTTCTCCAATCAATAGTGAATTAGAGTATTTTTTCATATGGCTGCAGATAGCTATGATTACTTCATCTGAAAACTTCATATCTTTTGATCTTATTTTTATAAATTTGACAGTTCTCTACATATTTGAGAAATGGGTCCTTTATCAGAGAAACTTGCTTCAATTTTTTTTTTCACAATTACTCTTGGTAACTGGGTTTTCCTCCCTCTTCACTTTTATTCTATTTTTTCTCTACTTTTACTCTGTCCTTCTTCAAAAGGGTTTTACTTCTTATTATTCCCTCCCCCAATCTGCCCTCCCTTCTATTACCCTCCTCCTCCTTCTTTTATCCCTTTCTCTTCCTATTTTCCTGTAGGGTAAGATAGATTTCTATACCCAATTGAATATGTATGTCATTCCCTCTTTAAGTCAATTCTGATGAGAGTAAGGTTCACTTACTCCCTATTAGCTCTCCCCTTTCCCCCCTCTACTATAAGTTTTTTCTTGCTTCTTTTATGTGTTCTAATTTATCCCATTGTTCCTCTTCCTTTCCTTATATCCCAGTATATTCTTCTCTCACCATTTAGTTTTACTTTTTTTACATACCATCCCTTCATATTCAATTAACACCTGTGCCCTCTGTCTATATATGCTACTCTACTAGTGAGAAAGTTCTTATGAATTACAAGTATCATCTTTCCATGTAGGAATGTAAACAGTCTAACCTTATTAAGTCCCTTATGATTTTCCTTTCCTGTTTATCTTTTTATTCTGTCTTGTATTTGGAAGTCAAATTTTCATTTTACAACTCCACCAACACTGCATTAGTGTCCCAGTTTTCCCATAAGCCCGCCAACATTTATCATTATCTTTTCCTATACATTTACACTTCAGAAACTAGGAACTGCTACAAATCAGAGCTTGATTTGTTGTATTCTTGATTCTCTGCACTCAAGAAAGTAAGGAAGGAAAATGTTAACGATGCTGATTAAACTAGTTTTTGTTTATTGTTTTGCACAACTAGTTGTTAAACATTTACTAGTATACTCCTGCCTCTATTTCTTAGAATACCACACTTTCTTCAAAGCTCATTTTAAGTATTAGTCCTAATAAACCTTTTCTAATTCATATTCTCTTCCTCATTACTTTCCCTACCGAGTTACTTCATAATCAATATATATGTATATATATTTTCTATAAACTAATATTAAATAACAACATAAGAATTGCCACTAAATCCAGGGAAGATGAAGCTCTTATACTTTCTTTTTCCTAATGAGGGCACCCCTGGTTTGGGTTCTCTCTTCCCCCAGAGTAGATTCAATCCAGGATGAGCCTGATCTACAAGAGAGGTTTCAGGCAGCCTCTTTCACATTGTTTCTGGTTCTTTACAACCCTTCTCTTGACCCCACACTGAGTCTCTGGGAGAATCATTTAAAATTTAAATTTGGGTCATATCTAGGGTCACCCCAAAGGAAGAAGGAAAAAGGTTCTCACTGGACACAGTGAGAGTCTGAAGTCAGATTTGAATTCAAGAGGATGAGTTTTCTTGACTTCACTAATCATTTTAGGGCTGGTGCTCTACTATTCACCTAGTTGCCCTTAAAACAGAAAGAAATTTTAAAGTTCATCTAATATCATAGATGTAGAGCTAGAAGAAATGCCAAACATCACATAATCTAATCTCATTTTACAAATGAGGAAACTGAAGTAGAGAATTTACTGAGATCACATAAGAAGTAAATAGCAGAGCAGAGATTTGAACTCAGGTCATCTTCCTCTTCTTCTATTGCTCTAGCATATTACACTACTTGAAATGGGTACTGAACCAAAATCGGCCAGAAAAAATGAATATATATATATTTTTAGTTGTATTTAGATTGTGAATTGAGGCTGCTAGGTAATGAAATGCATAGAGAGCTGGTCTTGGAATCAGGAAGGTGTAAGTTCAAATCTTACCTCAGACATTTACTAGCTTTGGGATACTGGGCAAATCTGTCTGCCTCAGATTCCTTTGTCTGGAAAGTAAGAATAAAAATAGCATCTACTTCACAGGATTACTGTGAGGATCAAGAGAGATAATATATACAAAGCACTTAGCAATCTTGAAAATGCTAGTTATTGTTAATATTAATAATTATTGTTGAACTAACTTTTGTATATAAATTTAAATCTGGCTTAAGTCTTTTACTTCATGGCCAAAAGTAGCAATTGTGTTTGGCGTCCTGAATTTCTCAACATGAAAGACCGTAGATTTGGGATAAATTTGGGAATTGGTATATACATTGTGAAAAGGACTTTTTTACAGTTGTTAGGACTGAGACTTACCTTAATATCCTGTGGTCCTGGGAAAAGAGGCTTCTCAAAGATCATCATATTTCTTAAAACTTGTTTTCTTTCTATGGCTATTCTTTCTAGTTTATATTTTGGATTTGATAAAATTGGTTGCAACTCTCATAGGAAATATTCTATTTATTATGTGGGAATACATCTGTTACTGATATTATCTGGAGAAAAGATGATTTCTCTACGGAATATGTGATTGTTGCCAGGGAGTCATTGATAGTAGTGTCATGCTCTTGCAAAGATATTAGAACATTGCAGAGATGACTCACATTGATTTTGTTAACTATGCTCTGTGGTACCTTTTGAATTTAGTTGATAAATAAAACTCACATTGGAAACAAAAGGATGGAACATTTGATCCATGTCAATAATCCACGCAGTCAACCGAATTCAAAGACTAAATGAAATAAATATCGGAGGCAAATTGCTTTATAAACCTTAAAAGTATTCTATATTATTGTTGTTCTTCCAACAAAGTCCTATTCCAGTGCCTCCTTGTGTATTGAAGGAGACCCTAGATTCTGTCCTCTAACTTAATATTTTATTTTTTCCAATTACGTTAAGATAGTTTTCAACATTCATTTTTAAAATAAGATTTTGAATTCCAGGTTGTTTTTCTCTTTCCTTCCCCTTCCCTCCCCAAGACAGCAAGCAATCTGATTTAAGTTAGACATGTACAATCACGTTAAACATATTTTCACATTAGTCATGCCATGAAAGAAGAATCAGAACAAAAGGGGAAACCCATGAGAAAGAAAAAACAAAAAAAAACCAAAAAATAAAAATAGAAAGCTTTAAACTGTGTTCATACTCCATAATTCTTTCTCTAGATATGGACAGCATTTTCCATCATGAGTCTTTTGGAATTGTCTGGGATCATGTATTGGTGAAAAAAACTAATTCTATCAAAGTTGATCATCACACAATATTGCTGTTACTATGTACAATGTTCCCCTGGTTCTGTTCACTTCACTCAGTATCAATTCATGTCTTTGCAGATTTTTTCTGAAATCCACTGCTCATCATTTTTTATATCACCATAGTATTCCATTACATTCATATACCACAACTTATTCAGTCATTCCCCAATTGATGGGAATCTCCTTAATTTCCAATTCTTTGCCACCACAAAAAGAGCTGCTATAAATATTTTTGTACATGTGGGGATCCTCAATTCTTGAAGACTTATGCCAGTGGAATATAATTCCTGACAGTATCTACCAAGATTTCAAGCTTGGAACAAGCAAAAGACTATATGTATATCTGTTACTTGAGGATCAACCTAGCTCAATTTGGAATTCTCCACTGTTTATGAGATGAGGAATTTTTCATCTACAGTAACTCCTGAAAACTATCTACTTAATTATAGGGGAATGGTGATTTAGTTAGGTGAAGAAAGACCAAATCACAAATGCCTAGAATATTGAAGTATAATTAATTTAATGGAATCTATTGGTTTGGGTTAAAGAATTTTAAGTTTACAAGTGTAAGTTTTTGTTTCCTCTTTAAATTTTTTTTAAATGTTTCATTGTTGCCGAAGCAGAGAAACAATTTTGATCAACATTGATGATGGTACTTAAAATGTGATGCAACTGTGAAATTGGGAGTAGGAACCTTTCTGAAGATTTTTCTCTTTTCAATTTATCCAACTAGCATTGAAATAGTAATGGACAATCAAGCTGTTGGAAAAATTGCTTTCTTCTAATAAGTCAGGATTGTAGCTAGGTGGCTCATTGGATAGAACTTTGGATCTGGAGTTAGTAAAGCCTGAGTTCAAATCCTGCCCAGACATTTACTAAGTGGTCCCAGACAAATCACTTAACTGTTTTCTGCCTCAGTTTCCTCAACTGTAAAATGGGGACAATAACAGCATCTATCTCCTGGTGCTGTTATAAGGATCAAATGAGATATATTATTTGTGAAGCATTTTATACATATTAAAGCACTTTATAAATGATAACTATTTATTTATTTATTTGCTGAGGCAATTGGAATTAAGTGACTTTCCCAGGGTCACAAAACTAGGCCATATTTGAACTCAGGTCTTCCCTGACTTCAGGGTGCTCTATCCACTGCACCACTTAGCTGCCCCATTATGACTATTATCATTGTTATAAATAGAGATTTGAGAGTCATCTGTGAAGAAGTTATAGTTGAAATAATGAGAATAGAAAAGAAATAGAATAAAGAAGATGGTTAGGGATAAGATCTTGGGATAATGTTTTACATTTGAGGAAGAAATAAAAAGAGCAGACAGTGAAGAAAACTAAAGGAAAACCAGAGACAGAAATGATGGAAGGAGAACCAGCAGAATTCAATATCACAAAGCCAAGGGAAGAGAGAATATCTCTTGAAAGGGATTTTGGTCAGCAGCATGAAATACAGAAACTGAGGACATTGGATATGGTGATGAGGCCATCTGTGACTTTGAAAAAAGCGATGCTAATGGAATGAAGGAGATGCAAGTAATATTGCAGGGATATAGAAAAAATATTAAGTAGTAAATGGTTGCTGAGAAAGTAGAGTTAAATGTATCTAGAAATTTTTTTCTAGAAGTTTAGTGATGAAAGGAGGAACTAGGACAGTAGCTCGAGGGGCAGCAGGGTAAAGGGAAGTTTTTTATTTTATTTTATTTTATTAGGATTAGGGATACCGGAATGTGCTTGTATGAAGAGGTGATTGGTGATTGAGCCAAACCCTAAGTAGGTGTGGTGCAGACAGGGAATCAGAGCATAGACTGAAGGATTAAAGCTGACAAAAATGAGAGCTCCCTCATCTTTTGAGTCCAGAAAAGAGGAGAGGATCACATAGACCTTAAAGTGTAAAGAAAGAGAATCCAGGGAGATTATATAGAACAGTTTCCCCTTTAGATAAGGAGAACTTATCTAAAGAGAGTAAGGTAGTGAGGGTGGGGGTAAGATGAATACTTGAAGATAGGGGAGGAAACTTGGAGCTTTTGCCTGGAGAATGGGACAGGAAGTCACAGAATAACAGATTTTTGAAATAGGATATCTAAATTCTTGTTTTGATCTTGGCTTTCATGTAGTCCAATAATTTTTTTTTGTCTTTGATCTGTTTTCCAGATCAGTTATCTATTGTAAGAAGCCTTACATTTTTTCTCATTTTTCCAGCCTTTTGACCTCAATATTTCTTGCAACATGGAGCCATTGGCTTCTATTTGGTCAATTTTTTTTTCAGGGAGTTTAATGCTTGGGTAAGATTTAGTACTTCTTGTAAGAGAAGGAACAAGGATGTGGGAGAATCAGAAAAGAATACATGTCAAAGATGGAGCTTAGACCATATCTTGATGGAAAAGAGGAATGCTGTGGAACAAAAGTAAAGAGGACCCAGGAATGAGGGTTAGGATTAGTGCCAGTTCAAAGAGAAGGAAAAGAGTCATATCTGATAAAGTTAGAAAGATGGATTGGAGGCAGGTTTGAAGGACTTTAGAAGCCTAACAGAGGAGTTGTTTGCTTTTGTTTCTTAGAGTCATTAGGAAACCATTGTTGCAATGACTGACTTTAGACTACAGGCTGAGAAGGTTATGGGTGAAATCTGTGATTTCTTTAGTCTAGGCATTTCTAATTGAGGAAACTCTCTCTAATAATGCAAGTTGACACCTCTGAAACTTTTAGCCTTAAAAAAAAAAACTTAGAGATGGGTTTTGAGCTCAGGTCTATCCTGAATTCAAAGTCAACTCTTTATCCTCTATAACATGTTACCCCAGATTTGAGTAGAGAGGTAGGAAAAACCATAATAGATGATGGACTGGGAAAATGGGGAAAAGTCAAAGGTGCTAACGGTCATGATGAGGTCAAAAAAGTAGGAAGGTCAGAAATTGTATGAAAAAGTAGTATTTTAGTTTAGAATCAGGAAGGTGAATCCTAATTTTCCTATGATACTATTGTCTAAGATGGTTGAAGTGAAGATTAAGAGGGCAGAATGTGTTGAAAGATTCCGGAACTTGGGCTTTTAAAGGCCATTAATATAAATACCGAAGTCACTGAGGACGATTTAATGGAAAGAGAAACAGTGTGCCAGGAGCTAAAGCCCCTGAAGAAGAAAAGGAGAATGTCCTGGAGATGGGTAGATGATTGCTAAGATGGAGAGAAGGTGTTAGAAAAAGAACGGCATGAATTTCAAGGAAGAGAAGATTTTTGGATGATAGTGGCAGATTGAAGGTCTAGGAGAAATAAAGAAATGGTGGTGAGCAAGAAACATACTGACTCCTCCTTCTGCCCCTCTGATTCACAGGGAGTGGGAGAAGAAGCAGTCTCCATTGGAGAGAATTGTCGGGGAGGGAATCGGTGTTGCCAGGGAAAAAGCCAGATTTTTGTTAAGGCGGGCAGCTGGAAGGAGGGCTTGTGGAAAAGGTGGGGGGATGGAGAGGCGTTTGCTCACAGTAGAACCGGGGTTCCACAGGGCACAGTAGAAGGGGCTAGAGCAGACGCGGAGTGGGTGGAGCAAGGCTGGGGAGGCTTAGTACCCATCGATTGCAGGCAGGAATGAGAAGACCGGAGGATATAGACGGGGAAAGTTCTGGGGAGAGTGATGGAGGAGATAGGATGGTGGAAGGTAAGCTTTGAGGCCATATCAAATGGGGAGGGATGGGAGTTGCCGCGAGTCCCAGATATTCGGAGGGAAAGGTGGGCGGTGGTCCAAATGTTCTTTCCTGGATGGAGCGTTGGCCCCATAAGCCTGTATAGCTGTAGCTGGGTCTGGGGGTGGAATGGGAAAGAATGGGGTCCAGTGGGGCTTTCAGAATTGGCTAAGGCGACTTGCTTCTGGGTGGGGGGATGGGTTAGGGAGACCCCACTCTCCCTTCCCCTCTCCCACGGCCCCCGCCCCCGCATCCCTCAGCATCCTTTCCTCCTCCCAAGCTGTCATCCACGGGCAGCAGGCGGAGCTTGCCGCGGCTGTTCGCGTCCAATCGCAGCATCGGGTGGGGCTTGAGGCTGTCTTGGCCCGCTACCCGCAGCCTGGGGATCTCAGTGCACTCCCCACCTGCCCGCCCGCACCGGGGAGCGGGGGTCGGTTCAACGACCGCCCGGAGGGGTTGGGGGGGCAGCGGTGCGGGCGGGGCCTGGAGGCGTCGGAACCCCGCGGCGCCTGACGGGGCCGGGAGGAGAGCAGCTCAGCCAGGTGCTGGGGGACCTGGGCGGGCCGGGCGCGGGTTGGGGCTGGGAGGCGGGAGCGGGATTCGCGGGGGCGCCCCGCCTCTGCGCCCCCAAGCTCGGGGTCTAGACCATCAATCATCCCCTCCCTCTCTGCCAGCTTCCACCCGAGACTCCCTCCCTTCTACTCCAGCCTAGGACTGTCTGGGGGAGGGGAGGCTGCAAAGGCAGGCGGTCCTCTCCCCTCCCCCCTTCGTCTTCCTAACCCCCTTTACCCCATCGACTGATCTCCCATCCATCCGACCTCCTCTCAATATCTCACAGAGATGACAATTCTTCCCTTTCCCAGACGCGGGCTTGACCCACTGACCCCCCTCCCATTTTACCCCAGGAGTAACTACACCCCCCAGGATGTTGCAAAGGAACCAGAAATTGCTTCTGCAAGTGGCCTCCTTGCTCCTCTGTGCTTGTGCCGGCCTCAGACTGCTTCTGCCCCGGTGGTGAGGGGCTAGGGCTGCTGCATGAGGAGTGGGGAGCTTGGGGTTGGGGGAGAAGAATTGTTCATATGCCTATAAAGATACATCACCATATGCTGGAGCCCCTGAATAAAGGCACGATATTTCCTAGGCATAGGGCAGGAAAAGCGAAAGGGGTGTGTGTGTGTGTGTGTGTGTGTGTGTGTGTGTGTGTGTGTGCATCCATGTGTTTGCTCGTGGGTGCTCATTGGACCTCATCTTCTCCAATGCTTAATTTTTGTTGGCTGATCAATGATCTCTGTTTTTTTTTTCCCCCCACCTTAGTCTGGAGCCAACATCAGGCAGGCCCTGGGGTGAGGCAGGGGGTGGCCAGCCATCTCCCGAACCAGTTGGGGAGAGCACTCTGGGGTCTTGGTCTCAGAGGTTGACTGGGGAGGTTCCTCGAAGAGATCAAACAGGAGTGATGAAAGTTGTCCATCTGGACATGAAGGGAGCTGCTCCCAGGGTGTCTTATCTGGAACAGGTGAGACAGTTGACTGGGATGCCTGGGACACTTCTACTGATGGCAGAGGGGACCTGGAAAGGGAATGTGCTGAAGGGGGAGGGGCAGTGACTTTTCAGAATGGGGGGATAATCTCTGGAGGGCAAGGGAAAGAATCCAAGTCCCTCTGATCTGTTGCCCCTCACTCTGATCCCCCCAAGCTGTTTCCACTTCTGTCCCGGCTTGGGGCAGATGCTGTGCTGATCGAATATGAAGACATGTTCCCTTTCCACGGGGAACTGGAGTTGTTACGTTCACCCCACTCCTACAGGTGGGAATGTGATGGGTTTTATGGGAACTGATGGAGGAGTGGGATTGTGAGGCCCTAGGTTATGAGAGAGGAATCAGTCTATGAGAGCTGGATTGGATGGGAAGGGACATATTACAACCATGGGGTTCAGCAAGGGAGGTTGCCCAGGGATTTGGGGATCCTCAGCATCTGATAGGAGAAGGAGGTCAAAGCTGTGGGGTCTGATTGAGGGAGGAATCTGTGGGACTTAACAGAGAAGATTAGTCATGAGTTGGAGGGAGCCAGGTAACAATGGCAGGGGATGGAGGCCATGATGATGGGGCTGCTGGGGGCCTGATAAGGACCCTGGTATCTTCAGTAAACATGACATTGAGCGGATTCAGCAACTGGCAGCACAGAACCACCTGGAGGTGATTCCCCTGGTGCAGACATTTGGCCACTTTGAGGTACCTGACCCTGATCCCATCTAGCAATTAACCCTTATCCTGGCCTATAAGCCCAGCCCCTTGACTCAGCTCCTCCTATCTTAATCCTGACCAGTATGTCCCAAGGCCAATGACTTTTCAGAGTTAGGGGATGATCTCAGAAGGGTAAAGAGAAGGATCCAAGTAAGAACTGACCTGTGCCCCTTTCCCCTGCTCTATCCAAGCTATTTCCACTTCTGTCCTGGCTTGGGGCAGATGCTGTGCTGATCAGATATGAGAATATGTTCTGTTTCCATGGGGAACTGGTTATTGCCCCCTAAATTCTCAGCTTTTCTGATCTACTCCTCCCCACCTTCATTTTGGTGTTTCTCATTCCAGTTTGTACTAAAACATGAGAAGTTCTGGCCCCTTCGGGAGGTGGATCGTTATCCCAGCACCCTGAATCCACATGCAGCTGGGACGATGCCGTTACTCCGAGCCCTCTTGGGCCAGGTTCTTGACCAGCACCCACATGCCCGCTGGCTACATGTAGGAGCTGATGAGGTCAGATCTGGGAGAGGGAAGGAGAGGTGGGGGAGAGTCCTAGAGGACCAGGCTTTGGGGGCCTTGTCTGAGGGGATCCATCTTCCATTGGGATGTAGGTGTTCCACCTGGGTGAGGGTGCAGATTCCCGAGCCTGGCTACTTCGCCATGGCGAAGATGTTGGTCACATGTACTTGAACCATGTTCGAGAAGTCGTGACTTTTCTGAGCTGGCGCCACCCAGGGCTTCGACTGCTACTTTGGGATGATGTGCTTCGAAGACTCCCACCCCAGGCCCTCGAAGGCAGGGGGACCCCAACCCTGGGATCCCCCAATTTCTAGAAATCTTGACATTCCCTCATTGGCATTTTCCCCTCAGTTCTGGAACTCTGGGGTCTCCTCATCCCAGAGACCCTGACTTTTTCCTATTAGCGTTCATCTCCCAACCTTTCAGGGTTGGAGGATGCTAGAAATGCTACCAACTCTGAGACCCTGGTGTTACCCTTCCCAACATGGAGACACTGGCCATTCCATAATTGGTATTCTTCCCACAGTCTTCCCACAGTCCCCTGATCCCAAAGACTTTGATCTTTCCTCATTGATGATCATCTCCCAGCCCTGGGAACCTTCCTTGTCCCCCAGTGTTAGGAATACCCCTCACTCTAGGATCCTGGGAACCCCCATTTTACAGACTTTCCCTCACTTCCATTTGTTCCCCAACCCTAGTATTCTGGGATGCCCCCATCCTAAAGACCATCTTCTTCTCTCATGGCACTTATCCCTCAACCCTGAAATCCTAGGATCCCCCCTTCCCAGAGACTCCAACTTTGTCTAGTTAGTATTCATTCTTTGGATTCTGGGCCTCGGGCATCCTGGGATATTCCCATTCCTTCATTAGCATTTGCCCCTTTCCTATCCTCAGCACTTCTCTAAGGCCTTTCCATGCCTAAGAAAGGTCTCCCTAAACCCAAAGTCATCCATATCTTGGCCTGGTGGGGGGTGGAGGGACAGGACCCTGCTATGGAGGAGTCTTTGGTATGCTTTGTTCCTGCCTTGGGGTTGGACTCCTCAGCACCCTCTTACTGATCCTTCTTGTCCTCCTAGAATCAGGGATCCCTCAGCTTGCAGACCCTATGATGTGGTTCTATGATCCTGACTTGGACACTGACCAGATTGGTGAGCACATGGCCTGTCAGAACTGGAGTCACATCCCCTACTCCCCTGTTGCTAAGTGAGACAGGGCAGACCTGCAACTAGCTGTATTGCCCTAGTACAACTTGAGATAGTTAAAAGTGGGGATGGGTGGGTTATATATTCCTCTTGATCCCTGACCCCTGGATGAGTGGATCCTCCCCACTTTGTACTCCCCAGATCCCTCCTCCTTCTCTACTCCTACTTTCTACGTTTCTTACACTCCTTATGTTTCCTCCTCATCCCCAGGACGCATCATTGCTAAATATGCAGAAAGTGGCTTCCGAAGTGTGTGGTTTGCCAGTTCCTTCAAGGGTTCCACAGGCCCAGCCCAGATGTGGACACCTCTTAGCCATCACCTGAGCAACCAACTGTCATGGCTTCGTGTGCTCCGAGCTCTGCAGGCTGCATCTTCTGGCCCCCACATCCGGGATGCCCATCCTATCCGCTGCCAGGGCATTGTTCTGACTGGCTGGCAGAGGTGAAGGCTTAGGCTGGGGGTCGAGTAGGGTGAGATGGGTCTAGGATGGGAATTAGAGGCAGTCAATCAGTCACAAGCTTTAATTAAGCACCTACTGCAATGGGCCAGGCACTGTGCTAAGTGCCAAAAATGCAAAGAAAGACAAAAAGCAGGGTCCCTGCTCTCAAGAAACTAGTATTCTAATGGAGACTCTTAGACACATCTCTGGGTCTCTATCTTTTCTCTTCCTCTTTTCAGGTATGACCACTATTCGGTGCTGTGTGAGCTGCTCCCTGTGGCTGTTCCTTCCTTGGCCATCTGTCTGCAGACCCTTGTTGCTGGTATGGGTGGTCATTCACAAGATATTGGGCTTGAAGGAAATTTAGACTTTCTCCCTCCTGTGTGATGCAAATGAGAGGCCTAGGACTACTTGGAAAAGCTTTGGGAGAGGAGGCATGGACACCAGCTGGGAATTTCCATTCCCCTTCCCTATTTTTTCCCCACTCCTCTCCCACTTCCCACCCCCTCGATGGCTGGTTTTCTTCCAGTTCCTTTGAAGGTGTGGGAAAACACTAGGTAGCCCTGAGAATTTGGTCCTAACTATATAACTCATATGCACTATAAACACTAGAAGATCTATGGAACAGCTTATTCGTATAACACTGTGAGGTTAATAGTATATGTGTAAGTATCCCCATTTTACAGAAGAGGAGACTAAGGCTAGGATTAACCATCAGCTTGGCCATCCAGGTAAAAGGGAGACAGTGCCCAAGAAGGTGTGACCTCCCTTTTTCTGTAGGTACTCTGGACTTTGGTCGATATTCTTAGACAGTCAAACAGTTGCTATTCATAGTAACTTTCCCAGACATTAGAAGGGACTTGCCTATAGCCATGCTCTGAATTAGTTTCTAAACCTCTGGTTTGGACAGAGCAGGTTTCCTGGATCATCTGGTTTTTTCCTTCTTTCTTTCCACTAGGAGAATTCACTGAGGTAACCAAGAAGACAGTCATGGAGCTGCTGGGATTTCAGACTATCAACCTGGAGTCCAGCACATGGTGGGGAGACCATGGGCCAGTCCCTTCTTAGAGCTTTGGGAGGGGCTTTGTACGCTAGGCTGGACATCACTGTCCAATGGGAGCCTGGGGAAGAAGAAAGTTGGAAGGAGAAGGGGAGGTCCAGTTTATCGTGTCAGTCTGAAGCTTAGCTAATTATTGCTCCCATTCCAGTCCAGGCCCTTCCCACTTGATCCTGTCCCCTTCTATCCACAGCCAAGGAGATGGTATGTTTCCTGGGGCTGAGGTCTACCACCTGGTAGAACAAGTCAAGGAGCTGAAGGAGAATGGACTGAGAGCTCTGGAGGAGGATAGGTACCTCCTACACCCATCCCTCTGACCCTCTAACCTGCTCCCCTGCCTGCATGTGATTTACACAAGGGAGAGCAGCACCTGGTGCCTCATTCTTGGGAACCCTTGAAGGGAGGACTTTGAGAAATCCTGGAGGGTCTGTCCCAAGTCTCCATTTTCCTCTTAGTGCATGCACTAAGGAGGGCAGGGGATGTCTGAGCATTTGCTGAAGTAGCCCCTTCCTCTGTTGTGTACCCCTAGCACAGCTCAGGGCTGGTTCAGTCCTTACCATCGTAAAAATCATTTTGGGAATCCACAGAATCTGGAAGCCTTTGGCCGAAAATTGACCAAGTGAGTAATATGATGGGAAAGAATTGGATGCTGAGACTGATTCCTCAGGGTTTTCAGGGAGGAGTGGAGAGCTTCAAGCTGATGTCCCTGGGCTGAGGAAGAACCGATTCTTGGAGGCTGGTGGGAAAAGGGAGACCTGCGGACACCCTCATTTCCTTTTCTCAGGGTGTCTGAGGCCTGGGAGAGCCTGCTGCCAACCCTACAGATGCATTTGGGTGTCGTGTTCTACTCTAATACTGTGGATGAGTGGGTGGAGGAGTATGTGTTACCCCAGCTAGAACCCTTGAGGGCTATGGTTCGGGATTACCAGGAGCTCCTCCAGCTGAAAGGGAAACCAGGAGGGGCCCGGCCTGGGGAAGTTGTGCTGAATCCCCCAGCCATCCCAACTCCAGGCCCTGGCTTCCGGGGTCCCCGTTCCAGGAGGGAGAGTCCAGGTGATGGCTCATTTGGGGACTGAGGTCCATGGTGGGGGTGGGTTCTCTCTGAGGGAGGTGGGAGTGTCAAACTGACTTTGTCCATTAAAAACTATTTTCTTAAATGGGCTTCTGAAGAGTTTTTCATTTTTTAGGGGAACTGGTGTGGGTGGGAAGGGGTTTGATACAAATCAATGCATTTTTATGTAATCTTCTGTGATTGGCCATTCTGGAGAGGAGACAGAGTATAGCAGACTCAGAGTGGGAAGGAATCTTCCTAATTTATAGAGACCTAGAATTCAGCATAATATTCTAAGTATAGCCTAACTGGGGCAGAATATACTCCTTATTCCACAGGTGGGGAATAGAAAAATAGGAAATTGAGGGAGACACATCTACGAGAACCATATAGATATAATGGAAGAATGGATTGTTCATCTCAAACAAAGGCCAAAAGAGCATTTTACAGGGACCACTTCCTCAAGGAGATGGCTCTAGAGAATGGCTTTGAAAGACAGGTAGGATTTAGAAAGGCGTCAAAGTAGGAAAAAAACATACCAGGTATGAAAGAATCCTTAGAAAAGTCACAGAGGCAGACATGAAATAGGGGAAGTTGGAGAATCCAGAAATCATGAAACAGGTTGGAGGCAGGTCATGAGGGACCTTGGATGATTGTTCAAGCTTTGTCCTGATGGCAATGGAGAGGAGAATAATAGGAAGACTAATCTGGTAGTATATATAGCAGATGAGACAGTGTACCATAGGGGATGGGGATTTGGCTTTGAATCCAGAAAGACTAGAGCCCAATTCTACCTTTGACCCATACTAATTGTGTGATTTTGATCAATTCAATAAACCTCTTAGTGCTCTAGTAACTCTTTAACATGAAGTTTAAGAAAAAGTGCCAGCCTGAATGAGAAGAGAAAACTGCCACATCCAGGAGTTAGTTCCTAGGGCTAGTAGAACCATAGGTCCATTTACAGACTCCTAAATTGGTCCCCTTCAGGAATGAAGGATAAACAATAAACAAATAAGATGTAGGGCTGGACCTTGGAGACTATCCAATCCAACCTCCTCAGTCCCTGTCTCTATTCTTAGATAGAGAATGGATCTGAGGGAAGAGAATGAAGTTAGAGAGGTGAGTCAGCAAACTATTGTAACAATTGAAAGGAGACATGATATGAGCTTGAACTATAATATAGAGAGTGAGGAGAGGATAAAGGGGAGAAACATAAAGGAAGTAAAATCCACAAGCTTCAGCAACTGATTGTAAGAAGTGAGAGAGAGGGGAGGAATCATAGATAATATTCAAGTTTTGACTAAAAGGATGGTGATAACCCCTGAAATAGGGAAGTTGGGAGCAAAAGTAATAGGTTTGGGAAGGAAAGATTAACTTGGCCCTGAATGTGTCAATAAGTATTTATTAAACACTTACTAAATGTTAGGCACTGTGGGGTACCCTGGAAACACAAATACTAGCAAAAAGAGACAGTTCTTATCCTCATAGAGTTTACCTTCTTTTTGTTTTAAATAGTATCCTCCCTTATTACACATGAAAATATTTTTAGTAGTTTTTTAAAATTTTGAGTTCCAAATTTTATTCCCCCTTGAAGATGGTAAGTAATCTGATCTAGGTTATACATGTGCAATCATGTAAAACATTTCCATACTAGTCATTTTATGTAAGAAAATTCAAGCAAAAAGAAAAAATTAAGCAAGCAAAAGAGATGGAAAAAGTAGCATGCTTCAGTCTGTTTTCAGACAATATTAGTTTTTTCTTGGGAGGTAAACAGCATTTTTCATCATGAGTCCTTTGGAACTGTCTTAGATCATTGCATTGCAGAGAAAAGCTAAGTCATTCACAGCCCTTTATCATACAATATTGCTATTACTATATATAGTGTTCTAGTTCTGTTCACTTTATCTTATGTCAGTTCATATAAGTCTACTGTTTTTTGAAATCATGCGGCTTGTATTTCTTATAGCATAATAATATTCCATTCCAAACATATACCACAATTTGTTTAGCCATTTCTCAATTAATGGGCATACCTTTAATTTCCAAATCACAAAAAGAGATGCTATATATATTTTTGTACAAATAGGTTCTTTTTCATTTTTCTTTGATCTCTTTAGGATACAGACTTAGTAGTGGTATTGCTAAATCAAAGGGTACGCACAACTTTAGTCCATTGGGCATAATTCCAAATTGAAAAGTATGTCTTCTATTAATGTGTAGTTTGAGGCTGGACATTCAGGAGGAGAAAGTAGAAAGTGGAATCTCAACCACTGGGTTAAGGCTGGAGATTAAATGAGGGATCCATCTGCATAAAAATGATCCATCTGTAAGATAGAGAAGGGAAGGGAAAAGAATCAAGGATTAAGACTTGGGGAATTCCTTCATTTAGAGGATAAGTGGAAACAGAGAAAGAATGATTAGAAAACTAGAAGAATTATGAGAAAAGAAAGTCAGGGAAGCCAAGGAAGGAAATAACATTCAAGAGAAAGAGATTGATCAACGTATGCCAAATACTGCAGAAAGATCAAGGAAAGCTAGGACTAAGAAATTATAGCCATCGGATTTAGTCCAATGAGGTCATGAAGGAACCTAAAGAGGGCATTTTTAATCAAGTGTGGTAGGTCTTAAAGCTACTTTGAAATCTGAGAAAGCAAAAAAAAAATCTGAAAAACAAGTGGGTGCTAAGGAAATGGAGGTATAAAGTATAGTTGACTCTACAGTGAGTGTGATCAGTAAGGGGAGAGAGATACAATAGTGCTGAGAGCATGCTGGGAGTTGGGGACCCTGCCTGGAATGACAAGGTCTCCACAGGGCCTGACTCCCACCTCCCCCCATGTATTCAAGGCAACATGAAGAAGTCCTTACAGAACTAAGCATTTAGGAATATATTTAGTTAATGATTATCTGCTTAATTTCTGCTCTAGGAATTCTTAGCATAGCTGTATGTATATATCCATCCATCACAATGAGGTGAGCACGAAGCCCTTCACCCCCAAAAAAGCCCCTTTGTACTTTCTGCCTAAACATGAAAGGTTTCTTTACTAGTGAAGCATTAAACAAACTTAGAGACTGGGAAACTTGGGAAATTGATAGCTTTCCCCAAAAACTCCAAAAGAAATCTTCAGTTACTCCCTCTTGTTTGAAACAATTCCAAATTCAATCAACCTGGTTCTTCACTCCCCTATGCAGAGCTTACATAAATAATGATATGATGAAAAGAACAGTAAACATCAGTGATAGATGGACACATTGGTAGCAAGAAATTCATGGGAAAAAAGTAAGAGAAGTAGGCCATTGCATGGTTTACTGACCCCTACACAAAACAAGCTATTGTATGAGTGATTAATAAATGGGCTGAGGGAAATAAGTTCTTGAGAAAAAAATGTTTCTATTCTAAAAAATCTTATGACCATGTTAAAAAATTAAAAAGCATTGTATAAGTCTTGGAATAAGTAAATGTGACATTTTTAGAGAAGCTCATGTTCTGCCAGATATGACGTGATGACCACAAGGTACATTTACCTTTAGTTAAAGTTTCACTATTGTTATATTGTTTGATGAATTTATTCTGTACATTCTTTTTTTCTAAGAAGCATTGCACCTGGGGTCCTGGGAATTTCTGGGCCCCAAGAAAATCTTGTAATCCTAGCCAAATAATTGTCCTATCTCTAATCAACCCTAACTTTGTAAGACTATAAAAATCACAAGCTTTCTTGAATAAATTGAACAAGCTTTTGCCAATAAATCGAACTTGATGACCACGCCATAGTGTGTGCTGTCTCTTGTTCCACTTCGCCGACTCCAACCCTCCATTCAAGAACCTAGTTCCCCGTGGAGGCTGGACCTCTGCACAATAGCTTTCCTCTTTGGAAAAACAAGGGGAATGAAAACTATTAGTCAATTGACAAATATTTATGAAGCCCCTACATTGTACCAGGCATGATGCTAAGTGTTGGTGTAGTGAAAGTCCACATATAGTAAGACCTTGCTGTATACATACACACAAAGATACACACACACACACAAACACACAAAGCAGTTAAATTCAAGGTAGTTTGAGAGGGAGGGTACTAGAGTTGGGGAAAGGCTTCATGTAGAAGATGGCTGAGTGATAAAGACAGGGACTTCTTGGGGGTGGAAAGAGTGAATTCTCAGCTTGTGGAGTTGTCCAGGTGAAGGCACAGGTTTAGGAGATGTATTGTGTGTATCTGTCTGTCCCTTACCTAGAGAAGTTCAGTTTGGCTGGATCACAAAGTTTTTGAATGTGGGAAAAGGGAGAGAACGATGTCAGGTGAGGCTGGAAAGATAGGGTTTTAAAAGCTAAGCAGAGGAAGTTATATTTTATTCTAGAATGAAGATTCTTAACCCTTTTTGTGTCTAGGACTGCTTTGGCAGTTTGACAAAACTTATGGACTTGTTTTCAAAATAATGTTTTTAAATGCACAAAATGAAACATATGGGATTACAAAGTCAATAAATTCTATTGAAACCAAGATACATTTTTCCACATCCAAATTCATGGACAATCTCTCCCTTCTCCCTCCCTCAATGAAATCTATCCAGGTTAAGAACTCCTATTCTATGATAAGGGTGGAAATATGTATAAATATATTTGATTTGTCAAGTATGTCATAATTTACATGTAGTGGGTTTCCTGCCATCTAGGGGAGGGGTGGGGATTAGGGGGGAAAATTTGTAATGGAAAATTTTGTAAGGGTCAATGTTGAAGAATTACCCATACATATGTTTTGCAAATAAAAAGTTTTAATAATAATAATAATAAAGAACTCCTATTCTAGAGGAAATAGGAAGCTGCTGGAATTGGTTGAGTAAGGCATCATGGTCAGCATTTGAGGAAAATTACTTTGGTACTAGTGTGTAGAAAAGATTGGAATGAGGAGAGACTCGAGGCAGGAAAACAATTAGAGGATTGTTGTAATAATCTGATGATCTCTAGGGTTCCTTCCAACTCTAAACCCCTTGAACACTCAGATCTCAGGACAGAGGGGAAGAACCGATGGAGAGGAAAGAATTGAAGATGCAGAAAAGATGATTGATGGAATGAAGTCACTAAGGAACCTGGAGGGAATAGAACCCTTTCTGGGAGGGGTCCAGCTCAGCATCTCCATATACACAGCTCAGTGATCTCCAAAATGATCAGAGGGAGGTAGTCCTAAGCTTTGCTGGACAGAGACTTTGGCTGCTATTCCCCATGCACACTAGGGGGCGCCAGGGGGCAGCTGAGATTCTGCATTGGGTGGAGACTGAAACTTAGTATCTGAGCGTAGGTTACTACTGCATCCACGAGGACCAAGAAGGGTATTGATATCTGTCTACATGCATGCAGCCTTCGATCATGGGATGCCCCGTGGCTGGAACTGAGAGGATGTGGGATCCGGTGACATTGTGGCTAAGAGGAAGGGAGGCTGTGCCCAGCGAGAGAGCTTTGATTAAGCTATATAAAAAACTATCCTGGCAAAGGATTTATGGAGAACCCGGTTTCCCTAGGGATAACATGTCTATTTGGGTCTGCCTCAGAGAATGATGCCTGATTGACCTTGAAATCACTAATCTCTAAATATTTGGCTTCAGATACTGAGCTCTTCAGCAGAGCCTCTGGTCACTGAGCTAACAAATCCCACTATACTTCCATTATCTCTTGACTGTATGGCACAAGCTCAAGATCATGACTTTCTAAAGCTTTTCCACAAGGCATAAGATCAAAAACACTGAAACTGCATTGTCAGTCAGTCAATAAACATTTATTGAGCACCTACAATTTGCTAGGCACTATGCTTAATGCTAGGAATACAAAGAAAACGATCAAGGATTCCTGCTTTTTAGGATATCACAGTCTAATGAGGGAGACAACATGCAAAGAACTATAGACAAATGAGCTATAAACAAGATAAATTGGAAATAACAGAGGGAAGGCGCTAGAATTAAGTAAGATTGGGGAAAAGCTTCTTGTAGAAGGTAGGATTTTGGCTGCTATTTGAAGGAAGCCAGGGAATCTATGAGGCGGAGATGAGAAAGGAGAGCATTCCAGGAATGGGAGACAGCCAGGAAAAATGTTGGAGTTGGGAGATGCAGTGTTTTGTTCAAGGAATAGCAAGGATGCCAGTGTCACTGAATGAAAGAGCAATAGTTTTCCAATCTAGCTGAATGAGAGAATGATGATTCCCTCAACAGTAATAGGGAATTTAGGAAAAGGAGAAAGTTTGTTGAGGGGAGGCTGGGGAAATAATGAGTGCCATTTGGGGCATGTTGAGGTCGAGATGTCAACGGCACATCCAGTTCAAGGTGCTCAATAAACAGTTAGAGATAAGCAGCCATAGGTCAAAAGAAAAGTTAGGAATGGATAAAAAGATTTAAGAATTGTCAACCTAGAAGATAAATGAATTTAAGGGAATTGATTAGGTCACCAAGTGAAACAGTATAAAGGGAAGAGAGAAGAAGACCTAGGAGAGTGTATAGGACATCCATGGAGTTATCATCTATGATCTAGATGAAGATTTTTGAAAAGAAGAGCAGTTTGGGATGGATGATGAAATCAGATTGTAGAGATTTAAGAAGAAAATGGAAGGAAAGATATTCAAGGCACTTTTTGCACATTACTGTCTCCAGGAGTTTAATTCTAAAAGTGAATAGAGAAATAGGATGATAGTTAGAGGATATGAGATGGATGGGTCAAATGAGGATTTGTTTTTGTTTTTGTTTTTTTAGGATGGAAGGGTGGGGTGGACATGGACATTTTTGTAAGAGGAATGCAGTTAGCAAGCAGGGAGAAATTGATATAAGTAATAGAGTGGGAATGATTGGAGGAGCAACCTGCTAGACAAAACTTGATGGAATGGAATCATTTGTGCATGTAGAGGGGTGTATCTTGAGACAGTGTAAAGGAAGAGATCGTGAGAGAAATCATCTGGATGACGTGAGATGAAGAAGAGGGGAGAAAAGGAAGCTCAGTGAATAGTATCAATTTTTTTTTTCAGTGAAGTATGAGTCAAGGCTTTCAACCGAGAGCTGAGGAGTCATGGACAGTTTGAAATAGGATAAAACCTTTTGGTGAGTGGGATAGTGAATTAATTAGGGAGGTATAAAAACATTGTTTTGCAGGAGTGAAGACCTCGCTGAGATTATATAACATAAATTTCTTTCTGACTACTTGAAGTATTTTTTTTCTTTGATCTGGAAGCTCTAGATTTTAGCTATAATGTTCCTGGGAGTTTTCATTTGGGGGTTTATTTCATGAGGGGATCAGTGAGTTCTTTCTAGTTCCATTTTACCTTCTGGTTATAAAAGATCTGGGTGGTTCTCTTTTAAGATTTCTTGAAAGATGATGGGTTAGGCTATTTTTTGATTATGATTTTCATGTAGTCTAATCATTTTTTAAAATTGAAAATAGCATTTTATTATGAAGTTTATCTTATCTCTACATACAAATACATATGCATTTTATATATGTGTATGTATATGTATGTAGAGATACACATTTCAAAATAAATTCCAAAAAATATAAAATAAAAATTTGTTATAAAGTATACATTTTATAGAAAATTATAATTAACTCAAAAATATGTTGACTCTGAAGTCAAATTTCCTGCATTAAAATACTGTCTCTGACTTACATGAAGTGAATAGAACCAAGAGAACATTGTATACAGCAAAAACAAGACTATACGATGATCAATTCTGATGGATGCAGCTCTTTTCAACAACAAGGTAATTCAGGACAGTTCCAATGGTTTTGTGATGGAGAGAGCCATCTGCACTTAGAGGATTGTGAGGATTGAGTGTGGATCACAATATAGTATTTTCACTTTTGTTGTTGTATTTTGCTAGTATTTTGTTTTCTTTCTCATTTTTCCCCTTTTTGACCTGATTTTTCTTGTGCAGCATGATAATTGTGGAAATATGTATAGAAGAATTGCACATTTTTTCTTTTTTTATTAAAGCTTTTTATTTTCAAAACATATACATGGAAAATTTTTCAACATTGACCTTTGCAAAACCTTGTGTTTCACATTTTTCCCTCCCCCTTTCCACTCCCTCCCCTAGATATTAAGTAATCCAATATATGTTATACATGTTGAAATATAAAATTCAATATATGTAAACATATTTATACAATTATCTTGCACAAGAAAAATCAGATCAAAAAGGAAAAACATATGAAAGAAAACAAAATGCAAGCAACAACAACCAAAAAAGTGAAAATGCTATGTTGTGGTCCACACTCAGATCCCACAAGCCTCTCTCTGGGTGTATATGCCTTTCTTCATCACAAGATCAATGGAACTGGTTTGAAACATTTCACTGTTGAAGAGAGCCATGTCCATCAGAATTGATCATCATATAGTATTGTTGTTGCCGTATATATAATGATCTCTTGGTTCTGCTCATTTCACTCAGCATCAGTTCATGCAACTCTCTCCAGGCCTCTCTGAAATCATCTTCCTGATTGTTTCTTTCTTTTCTTTTCTTTTTTTATTTGCAAAACATATGTATGGGTAATTCTTCAACATTAACCCTTACATAGCTTTCTGTTACAAATTTTTCCTCCCTACTCCCCACCCCTCCCCTAGATGGCAGGATATCCACTACATGTTAATTATGTTAAAATACTTGACAAATCGAATATATGTATACATATTTCTTTTTTTTTTATAAAGCTTTTTATTTACAAAACATATGAGTGATTTTTCTACATTGACCTTTGCAAAAACTTTTTTTTTCCCAAGCTTTTCCCCTCCTTCCCCCCACCCCCACCCCTAGATGACAGGTAATCTAATACATGCTAAATAGGATAAATTATATGACAAATACAATACATGTATACATATCTATACAGTTATCTATGTATACATATTTCCAAACTTATCATTGTTGTGCAAGAAAAATCGTATCTACAAGAAAGAAAAATCAGATAAAGGAAACACAATGCAAGCAAACATCAATAGAGAGCATGAAAATGTTATGTTGTGGTCCACATTTCACATCCCTCTCTCTGGCTGTATATGGCTTTCTTCAGTGAACAGTTGGAAGTGGTTTGAAACATTTCATTGTTGGAGAGAGCCATGTCCATCAGAAATGATCATCATATAGTATTGTTGTTGCGGTGTATAATGATCTCCTGGTTCTGCTCATTTCACTCAGCATCAGTTCATGCAAGTCTCTCCAGGCCTCTCTGAAATCATCCTGCTGGTCGTTTCTTACAGTGCAATAATATTCCATAACATTCATATACCATAATTTATTCAGCCATTCTCCAATTGATGGACATCCACTCAGTTTCCAGTTTCTAGCCACTACACAAAGAGCTGCCACAAACATTTTTGCACATGTGGGTCCCTTTCCTTCCTTTATATCCTTCTTTGGGATATAGGCCCAATAGAAACACTGCTGGGTCAAAGGTTATGCACAGTTTGATCACTTTCTGAGTATAGTTCCAAATTGCTCTCCAGATTGATTGGATCCATTCACAAGAATTGCACATGTTTAACATATATTGGATTACTTGATGTCTGGAGAGTGGGGAAGGAAGGGAGAAAAAAAAATTGGAACACAAGGTTTCAATAGGGTGAATGTTGAAAACTATCTAGGCATATGTTTTGAAAATAAAAAGCTTTATAAAAAAATTTTCTCTCTGACACTTTTACCTGCATGACTTTGTGCAAGACACAACTTCCAGGGCCAGCTAGGTGGTGCAGTGGATAGAGCACCAGCCCTGAAGTCAGGAGGGCCTGAGTTCAAATTTGGTCTCAGACATTTAACATTCCCTAGCTGTTTGACCCTGGGCAAGTCACTTAACCTCAATTGCCTCAGCCAAAAAAACAAAACAAACAAACAAACAAACAAAAAAGACACAACTTCCACAGGTTTCAGTTTCCTGATTTGTATAACAGAATAGATAGCTTCTGAGAACTCCCTGTAACTCCTAGATATATGATCCTGTGATCCTATCTCTGACATGTAATTAAGAAGTTTCCCGGAATTATTTTGTTTTTGAAATATCTACTTTGGTGAATTTCCAATTAAATTTTACTTTATTTTTCCATTGTTCCATTTATCTGGGGTGACAATAGATAGAGCACCAGCTAGCCTCAGAACCAGGACTACCTAGGATCAGGACTACACATACTAGCAGTGTGACCTTGGAAAGTTATCTAATCTCTCAGGATTCCACCCAATTTTTTTCAGATTGTAAATTGCTTAGAAAGTTCAGACTTGCACTAGAAAAGGAAGTTTCCCACAAGTCCAGTCCTTATCTCTACCCTTAAAAAGGACCAGCACTAGGATACAAGATGATTATGACAATAGAATATTATTATTCTCCACTTAGAATTATATTTTATAGCTGCTTGACCTTAGAGGTCTATTTATAGAGGCCCAAAAAACAAAATGATTTATCACAAGTTTCACAGTTAATATGAATTCAGAGCTAAATTTGAATCCAGGTCTTAGATAACTAAGGTCATTTATTTTGGAATATCCTGACATTGTGTACTTCCTATGTTCTTTTCTAAAAATTCAATTTTATTTTATTTTCAGTTTCAGATTCTCTCTTACCCAGTGAGAAGGCAAAAAATATAAAACCCATTGCAAATATGAAATAATGCAAAACATATTTTCATGTTAGCTGGGCTCTGTGGTGGAGGGGAAGCAAGAAAAAGAAGGATAAAAAAGAATATGCTTTCATTTGCAGTCTGAGTCCATCAGTTCTCTGTCTGGAGATGGATAGTATTTTTCCTCATGAGTCCTTTGGAATTATGATAGGTAGGTCATTGTGTGGACCAGAGTTACTAAATCTTTTGCTGTTAATTATCTTTACAATATTGAAATTACTTTGTAAATTGTTTGCCTGATTCTGCTCACTGCACTTTGTGTCTGTTTATATAAATTTTCCCAGGTTTTTCTTTTTAACATTCATTTTAAAAAACTTTGAGTGCTAAATCTTCTTCCTTCCACCCACCCCTTTCTCACCCATCAAGAAGGCAAGCAATATGGTATCAGTTATACATATGAAGTCACGCAAAACATATTTCTATATTAGCATGTTGTAAAAAAAATTAAAGCAAGAAAGATAAAGAAAGTGAAAAATATGCTTCAATTTATATTCAGAATTAATCAGTTCTCTCCCTGGAAATGGATGACATTTTTCATCATGGGTCCTTTGGAATTATTTTGGATCATTGTATTGATCTGAGAAGCTAAGTCTTTCACAGATGATTATTGTTACAAAGTTGTTGTTACCATGTACAATGTTCTCCTGGTCCTGCTCACTTCAGTTTGTATCAGTTAATATGTCTTCTTAGGTTTTTCTGAAACCATCATGCTCTTCATTTCTTCTGGCACAATATTATTCTATCACAATCATATACTACAACTTGTTCAGCCATTTCCCAGATTATGGACAACCCCTCAGTTTCCCATTTGCAAAAAGAATTGCTAGAAATAATTTTGCACCTATAGGTCCTTTTCCTTTTCTTTTGATATCTTTGGGATACAGATATAGTAGTGATATTGTAGGGTTGAAGGTAAACTGGGTAAACACAATTTTATATCCCTTTGGGCACATCTCCAAATTGTTCTAGTTCACAGCTTCACCAACAGTGTATTATTATACGTGTTTTTCCCCATCCCCTCCATTGTTTTTCATTTTTCTTTTCTATCATCTTAGTCAATCTGATGGAGATGAGTTGGTATCTCAGAGTTGTTTTAATGTGCATTTCTCTGTTAGTGATTTCAAGTATTTTCTGTATTTTGATTTCTTCATCTGAAAACTGCCTATTAACTCCTTTAACAATTTATTAATTGAGGACTAGCATTTATTCTTTTAAATTTGGTTCGGTTTTCTATATATTTTATAAATAGAAGCTTGCTGTAAAGATTTTTTCCCTATTTTTTTTTGTTTTTCTCCTAGTTTTAACTGCATTGGCTTATGCAAAAACTTGTAAACTTTATATAATCAAAAGTATTATTATTATCTCCTATGAACCTCTATCCATTTGGATCATGAACTTTTCCTCTATCCATAGATCTGACAGGTAAAAATTGTTTCCATATTTCACTAATTTGCTTGTGATATCACCATTTATGTTTAAATCATGTACCCATTTTGAGTTTATCTTGATTTATAATGTATGATGCTGATCTATGCTCATTTTTTGTCAGACTGATTTCCAGTTTTCCCAACAGTTTTTATCAAATACTTGATTCTTGCCCTAGTAGCTGTGATCTTTGAGTTTATCAAACTCTAGGTTGCCTTGCTTATTTACTTCTGTATATTATGTACCTAATCTGTTCCATTGATCAACCACTTTATTTCTCATCCAGTACAAATTGGTTTGACAATTATGACTTTGTAGGAGATCTGGTATTGCTATATCCCTTCCTTCCTCTTTTTTTCCTCTCCATTGATTCCCTTGATATTCTTGACCTTTTGTTCTTCCTGATGAATTTCTTTTTCTTTTCCTAGCTCTATAAAGTAATTTTTTTGGTAGTTTGACTGGTATGACACTAAATAAATAAATTAATTTAAAAAAAAGCAATTCAGCCTATCCTTGAGCAATTAATGTCTCCAGGTGGATCTGTATTTTTGTGAAGAGTGTTTTGTAATTGTGTTTATGTAATTTTTGTGTATGTCTTGGCAGATAGGTCCTAAGCATTTTATGCTTTCTGTACTGGTTTTAAATGGAATTTTCCTTTCTATCTCTTCCTGCTGCGTTTTTAAGGTAATATATATATATATATATATATAAATGCCAAAGATTTGTGTGGGTTTATTTTATATTCTGCAATTTTGCTGAAGTTGTTAAAATTAGTTTTTGAGTTGATTCTCTAGGGGTCTCTAAGTAAGCCATCATATCATCTACAGAGGGAATGGAGTTTTTTCTCATTGCTTCTGCTTATTTATTCAATTTCTTTTTCTTGTCATTGCTATATTAGAATTTCTTATACAATATTGAATAATAGTGATGATAATGGATAGCCTTGCTTCACCCCTGGTCTCATTGGAAAGGCTTCTAGCTTAACCTCATTAAATATATTTGTTATCCTTGGTTTTAAATAGATACAACTTAACATTTTAAGGAAAGCTCCATATATTCCTATACTTTTGTATGCATGCATGCATGTATGTGAATGTGTTTTAAAACAGAAATTGATATTACATTTTGTCAAAGGTATTTTTTATCTCTTGAAATTAGATTTTTAAATTATTTTTGTGATTGATAGCCCAATGATACTTAATTTTTTTCCTCCTTGATCTGTTTTCCAGATCAGTTGTTTTTGCTATGAAATAGCTTACATTTTCTTCTTTGTTTTCAATCTTTGACTTTGTTTTAATATTTCTTTCTGTCACTGGCTCATATTTGGTCCATTATAATTTTTTTTAAATGAGGTAATTGGGGTTCAGTGACTTGTCCACTTATTCTGAGTCTGCATTTGAACTCAGGTCCTACTGCCTCCAGGGCCAGTACTCTGTCCACTGCACCATCTAGCTGCCCCAGTCCATCCCAGTTTTCAAGGAGTTTGTTGCATGAGCAAAGCTTTCATCTCTCGTGCCATTCTGTTAATTCCCTTTCCAATTCTTTCTTCCATAATTCTCATTTATTATCTAATTTTTTCCTCTATTACTTTCATGTCATTTATAAAAATCATCTTTAACTCTTTTTTAAAAAAAAAATTCTTGTTTTAATCTCTTCCAGGAATTCCCAAATGAATTTGTACCAAGCTTATTTTCCTTTGTGGTTTTGCTTTGTAGATATGTTCAGGTCTTTCTCTTCTGGATTTGAATCTTGAATATCCCTCTCATTATAATAGCTTTTTATGTTTTTTTTTGTTTACTCATTCTTCCAGCCTACTTTCAGTCTACTTACTGATTTCAGATTTAATATTAGGGCCAAGCTCTTTGGACTTCTGGAGGGAAGGTCTAGGCTAGTCCCGAGTTATTTTCTTGGGGTATTGAGTGTTGCGTCATTCCAGGGTTGCAGGGATAGTTCAGGTTTCAGACATGCAAGTTTTCAGTGCTCCTAGAATGATATGTATGATCCAGTGAAAAGCCTATTGCCCTCCTGGCCTGAGCCCTATAAGTCCCTCACCTGGGTTTAGGTCTGAACAACAATAGGCTGTGACTGGTCTCAGCCCCTATAAGCCACTGGGAAGCACTTCTGGCTCAAAATGATAGAACTGCAAGCTCTCCGTGGTCTGGGATTTATTCTTCTTCAAGTTTCAAAGTAGACTAGAAGCTGGAACCGAGACTTTGCTCTGTCCCTGGGACTTGAGTCATGTTATTTCTGCTAGCTTCTGAACATAATGCTACCTCTGTTTGCAGATCTCCTCATTTTGCTATGGATCTATGACCTGGATCTGGTAGCAAGCAGCAAGTGACAAGGATGGCAGATGGCACCTGTTCCCATACTCCACATGAGATCTGTTTGAGGGTGGGCCTGGCACCTCCTCTTGCCCTGGTGCCCAGCCTCTCCCTGTGTTGGAATGTTCTGCATATGGTAGGCTCCTGGATAGACCCTGTTTCCAGGGTCCACAGACTTCTTTATCTGTCTCTCTGTGAATCTGGACTGGAAAAATGATTATGACTTTTTCTTCGATTTCCCCACTAGGATTCAAAAGTATTCTTTCTAGGTCTGTTTGGAAGAGTTTTGGGAGAAAACTCACTGTATTCTTCCTGCTGTTTTACCATCTTAGCTTCTGAATTCAATCTTCCAGCATGTATGTAGGAGCTAAGGCCAGTAAAGGTGGCAGTAACCCAAGCCTATGGGGGACATCAAAGGATATTTAGACTAAAAGAAGTTTGTTTTTGTACTTTATTCTACAGGTAATAGGGAGTCACTAACAGAAGAAAATGGAAAGTTATGTCTTTCCCAATGGATTTTTGGGGAAGGTCATACTTTTGATCTTGCCATTGCTCACAAATGCACTCCCTCTATGTTCAAGAATTCCAAAATTCCTTATCTGATTATAACCTATTGACGTTTCATCTCTCCCTTTCTTCCCTTACAAAATCCTACTTTTTATCTATGACATGGAATCTAATCTCTTAATCTCTCAATTCTTTCCCTAGTAATCTCCCCTGTACTAGACTTTTCCCCATTTTGGGAGAGGCAATCCAGGTTAAATGACTTGCTCAAGGTCACACAGTTAAAGTAAGTGTTTGAGATTGTATTTGAATTCAGGTCCTCCTAACTCCAGGCCCTGTGCTTTATTCACTGAAGTACCTAGATACTCCTGTCTTTTCCCCATCTTGAACCTTTGGTTAGACAATCCAAATCTACACTATTCTCCTTCCTTGAATCTCTTATCCTCTTAAGATATTGCCAATTATGCCCTGCCATGCTTTAGTCTTGGATTACTCCCACTAATTTTTTTGTCTTTGCTCCTACAAACATGCTGCTGAATAAAGGTAGAAAAAATCATGGAACTTTTCTGATTGGGTCTACTTCAAATTCATATTGTACAATCTGAACTGGGCCCTTACTGCTGTAAGGCAATCCTACTTTATTTCCTTTATCAATTTACTATTCCACTCTCCACAGTGGCTCTTCCAAACGTTTTTATCTCTCTTCAAACCTCCCATGGCTCTCCCTTCCCCAAACTGCTTGGCTGAGATTCTTACCTTATATTTTACAGAAAAAATTAAGACCATTTGCTGTGAACCTCCTCTTTTCTCCTTCTCCTTTCTCCTATTACTCAGATGCCTTCTCCTATATCCCTTCCTTCACTCCTGACTCATGTGATGAAGTGGCCTAATGTTTTACCAAAACTAACCCTTCTACCTGTTCAAATGATCCCATTCCATCCCATCTCTTCCAACAGATTGCCCTCTGTGTCATATATACACTTTCTCTTATTTACAAACTCTCCTTCTCCACTGGCTCATCCTCTACTGCCCACAAACATGCCCATCTCTTCTTCATCTTTTTCCTCTAACCATCAACCTATATTTCTTCTCACCTTTGTAATTAAAAATCCTCAGAAAGGGGCCTCCATGTTCTCTCTTCTCACTCTCTTCCTAACCTCTTACAATCTGGCTTCTGGTTTTATCATTTCACTGAAACTGCTCTCTCCAAAATTACTGATGATCTCTGAATTGCCAAGTCAGTGACTTTTTCTGAATCCTCATTCTTTTCCTTGATTTTTTTTCTGCTTTTTGGACAACATTGATCATCTCCTTGATACTTTTTTCTCTTTTCTAGGTTTTCAGGATGTCATTCTCTCCTGGTTCTTGTCCTATCTGGCCTCAATCTCCTTTTCTGCACCCTCTTCCCAATCATACCATAAGTCAACCATAAGTGTTCCTTGGGGTTCTGTCCTGGTTTCTCTTCTCTTCTCCCACTATACTACTTCACTTGCTGATCTCATCATCTCCCATGGATTTAATGACCATCTCTATGCTGATGATTCTCAAATCTACCTGTTTTGCTCTAACTCCTCTGCTGACTTCTAATCTCAAATCTCCAAATGCCTGTTAGATTTCTCAAAATGAATGTCCAGTAGACATTTTAAGGTAACCATATCCAAATCAGAACTCATTATCTTTCCCCCCAAACCTTCCTGTATCTTACCTTCCCTATTAGTGTGTATAGTGGGCAACATCATTCCCCAGAATCCTTCATCCTCAGAACCTTAGAAGTTCTCCTCAACTCCTCACTATCATTCTCTGACCCCTCCACATTCAAGCTATTGTCAAAGCCTATTGATTTCACTTTTGCAACATCTTTCAAATATGTCCCCTTCTCTCTGGACATTGCCACCACCCTGGTGTAAACCCTCATTGCCTCATACCTAAACTACTATAAAATCCTGCTGGTGGGTTTCCCTGCCTCAAGTCCCTCCCCTCCAATCCATTCTCCATTCAGCCACCAAAATGATTTTCCTAAAGCCTTCATAGGACCATGTCAACCTCCAACCCCACAAGCTTAATAAACTCCAATGGTTCCCTATCATCTTCAGGACCAAATATTAAAACCCTCTCTTTGTCATTCAGAACCATTCAGAACCACCTACCTTTCTTATTCCTCAGCAAGGACTTCTTGACCTAGTGACACTGACCTCCTGGCTGTTCCACAAACAAGACACTCCATTCCTGAGGTCTGGACATTTTCTCCAGCCATCCCCCATGCCTAGAATACTTTCCCTCCTTATCTCCACTTACTGATTTCCCTGGTATCTTTTAAGTCCCAGCTAAAATCCTACCTTCTGTTGGAAACCTTTCCCAACCCCTATTCATTTCAGTGCCTTCCTTCTCTTAATTATAGCTTGCTTTGTGTTGTCTTGCCCATTTGCTTTTTATTTTTTCAATTTTAATTTTATTTATTACTTGATGAGTATTAAACAGCATTTGATTCAGGACACAAAATACTGCTTTAAAAACTGTCCTCATGTGTTTCCCATACATATGACAAAGTGTGAAAAACTTCCCCCAAGACACAATAAAGATGACTTTGTTGGCTCTTTGATGATTAATACCAAGTGAAGCATAAAACAGAGAGCTGTATTTTTACCAGAGATGGTTCCCAGTCTCCTGGGGCTAGTCAATGCAAAATCCCACTTAAAGAGGAATTCCCAGTCTTGGAAGTGGTTCTCCAGGTTCACTCATTTGCCTCTATGACCATATACCTCAGAGACTCCTAATTGAGATCCACAGTAATTCCAAGGAGAGCAGCCTTGATCTCCACAAGTGGATAAAAAAATACTTTTTGTCTATAAGTACACACATAATAACCTGTTGCTCATTAGCTTGTAAGCTCCTTGAGAACAGGGATCTTCTTTTTGTATCTCAAGCACCTCCTCCCCAAGACAGCATGCAAGCTGATATATGTTAAACATGTACAATTCTTTCTAACATATTTCCATATTTGTCAAGCCATGATATATTATAAAAGTTTATACAGCAACATTACCAACAGGAGCTCATCTCTACCTATATGGTCATTAAGGATAGGAAACAAATCCTTTCTTCTAAGGCATCCCAATCTAATTTTGGACAATCCTATTAATAAAAATTTTCTTTATACCTAAACAATTGTACCTCTCTTTCCCTCTTACCCAGTTCTTACCTTATTTTACTGTCTGGACAAACAAGAGAGATCTAATCTCTCTTCCACATGACAGTTCTATCATATATTTAAAGACTGCTATCATGTCCCTCCTAACTTTTCTTTAGGCCAAACATCCCCAGCTCCTTTCCTCATGCTTTGTATGGAATAATTTTAAGTCCCCTCATTATTTCAATTGGGAGGGTGGGACAGCTAGATGATGCAGTAGATGGCCCTCAGAATTGGACAGAATATTTCAGATATGATCTGATTGGAGTAAAGTATAGAGACTCTATAATTTCCCTCATTCTGGACACAAAATTTCTATGAATATAGCCTGACAATGCAGCCCTTCTCTGCATTCTTGGGCCAATGTCTCATCATGGCATAGAAGTACCTCTGGTAGGAGCAATATGATAGAATGTTAGTGGAACAAAAGTCTAGGAGGTCCTACCAAACTGGAAGGATTTTTCTGAGTGGAGGTGAGAAATAGAATATTTATGTTACCTAGGGACTAACCTAGCTAGGTTTGGAAAGATTCAACATGTTGGTCAGTCATAACAACTCATTAAGACATTTATCAAGACAGTAAAAGGATTACATTCTGCCTTAGTAGAGGAAGTATATGTACTGACTGTGAAATAACAGATTCTTAAAATAATGAAATTAATAAAATGGCAGTTTTTCCTCCTAATCATACTTTTGACCACTGAATTTCAGATTCATGAAAACTCCTTGGTCTTTCTCACATAAACTATTATCTAGCCATCAAAATCTGTCCCTCTCTGCAGCCACTGTTTTTGGGAGCTCTGGCTCTGGCACCCTTCTTTCTTTCTTTTCTGATGATCCTAACAAATATCCTTTACTTTTTATTATCTGCAAATTGGATGAGCATCTCCCAGGAAACCATCTCTAAACCTCAGGGACTTTTTGACAACCAGTACTCCTCCAAATTTTTTTTGAGGCAATCTGGATTAAGTGACTTGCTCAGGGTCATACAGCTAATAAGTATCTAAATCTGGATTTTAACTCAGGTTCTCCTGACTTCTGGGCTGGTGATTGATCTACTGCATGACCTCGATGCCCCACCCTCCCAATTGAAAAAAAAAAGATACCACTTTCTTTCCACTGTTCCTTCTAACTAGTAGAAGACTAAAGACCATTTTCTTTGCCTGCTAAGATTATGTTGTCAATCTCTGAGAACATAATCTTTTAAAGAGAACAGAGAGGGCGATAAGTCTTCAACTTTGGGGCAGTTTCCCACTGTTACAAAATCTCCTGGGTAGCCTCTTGGTAAGACACAGGTTATGCTGGGACCTTAGGCATTTGTCACAGGAAAAAAACATCTTTTCCTTTACAGCTGGGGAAGATCAGTAGCATGGTAATGGTATGCTAGATGCACACTGAAATCCATAAACATTACAAATCAGGGCTTGATTTATTGTTTTCTTGATTTTAAAGACTTAAGAAAGAGATGGTGAAGATGGAATGATGTCAATTAAACATGAGTGAGTCATACATACTTTTTTTTTGGAGGGTGACTTGTTAAATATTTACCAACACATCTTCTGGACTGACTGGTATGTATAGTTTTTCTGAGTCACCTGGTCATCACATAGTCCAGTTTAGAGCTGCAAGAAACATGGAAGATCAATTATTCTAATTTTATTACTTTATCAAATAATTGAGGCCCATAAAGGGGAAGAGTCATTCCTAGAGTCATATGCACAGCAAAACGGAGATTTGAACCCAGGAGTTCTGACATAAAATCCTATATATTTTTTCACCACACCAAGATTATTGGCCTGAATGCACTCTGTGTGACTGTACTCTGCTCTTAGGCTCAAGGGTACATATTGGTAGGAGGAGGGGACTTTGTCCAGTTTAACTTTGCACCTGAGATCTTGCTTCTGGTAGTGGTGAGAGTTGTTAGATATGGCCCTTCCTCATTGGAGCAAGCCCTAAAGAAAAATGGAAAGGGAGGTCAGAGCTGCTAGGGGAAAAGTGGATTCAGGCAGCAGTATCTGAATGGGATCAGGGAGTTGTCCAGATGCAGTTATGGCTCGCCCCTGAGATTTCAGAATGGCCTAAGAGAGGTGGGCTGAAAGGGGTGTCTTGGGGTTGAAAGTACGGCTGGTGTCTTGGGACGGAAGATTGTAGAAAAGAGCCAGGATGTTCTTAGTGTGAAGGTCTTAGTAGCATCTCTAGAGACCTGAGCCATTCCCCAGGGTGGGAGAATCCCAGGATGAGAGGAAGGGAGGGCCATGCCTGTGCAAATCCCATTACACATCATGTATTTTTTCTCTCCCTTTACCAAGAGAAATCTGGTTACATTATGTAGGATGATGAAGGCAGTCTTACTCTTTTTCTCAGGCTTGGAAATTACGGGCTGAGTGTTTCAGCCTCAAGGGCATTATTTAGGCAGGAGATAACTAACTTCTCTGCCCCTGACATCAGCAGGTAATGGGTCCTCAAGAATGACCAGTTCTGCCTAGGGAAGATTTGGAGGTATATGATAGTGATGTGTGGTGATGGGTTATCCCTTTGCTATCTACCTTGCTGCTTGGGTCAAGGGCTAAATTTACTTGTCCCTATCTGGGAATAAACATTCATTTCTCAAATAGGTGTGCCCTTCTGGGGAAGAACAAAGAGCTAGAGGTGGGGGGAGATGAAGATGAAGAAGACCCAGGCCTGCCCCCTGAGGAAAATAAAGGATTTAATTCCAGTGATGAAACAGGAACACTTTTGACCATCATACCCAGAAGGATGTGACATAAATACCATATGTGTTCTGAGGAATGAGGGGGAGGTTCAGACGAGGGAGAGAACATTTTGGCTGGGGGCTAATGGGGAAGAGGATGTTATTAGGGAGGGCTTCCTGGAGGAAGTAACACCAGAAGTGGGCCTCGAAGGATGAGAAGTATTTTAAAGCTGGATATTGGAGCAGAGGGAAGAGGCATTCCAGGATGAGAATGAGGAGAGTGTCCCCTAGTTTGTCTGAAAAAGAGCAGTAAAATGGGGCAAAATTCTAAAGTTAAGGTGACAGCCAACTGTGGAGAGCCTTGACTGCTAATGACATGCTAATCATCAAAATAGTTTTAGCAGAGGGTCTTGGGGAGTGATGGGAGAATTTGTGGTGTGTGTATTTGTCTGATCTGGGACCATCTATCATCCAGGCTCTGATCTCAGCATCCCGGAGAAGATAGACTCCTCGTGGGACCCAAGTCCTGAAATCCAGAGTTCTGCAGGACTGTTGTTGGCAACTGGATCTAAGGGAACTCAAGGTGGAGCTGACAGAACCCCAATACCATTTTAGGCCAAGCCTGCTCATCCCCATCAGGGAGAAGGGGCTGGAAGGAGGGGGTGGGGGTGTTTTATGTTTTCCAGGAAGTGTGAATGTGTAAAAGGCTTCAGGCTGTGGAGGTGCCACTGGGGGTGGGGGTGGGGGTGGGAACGGAGTTCTGAGCAGGTTCACTGACGCTGAATTCATTACCGGGAGATTCCTCTTCAACACTATCTCTGACACCTTTTCTGACACCATATCTCTGAGCCTCTGACAATGTCTCAGAGTCTCTTGACATCATCTCTGAGTTCCTGATACCCATCTCTGCATCTCTCACTGCACTGAGGTCCCTACATTCAACGAGACTCTAAGGGGTTTTTGAGCTCCTCCCAGATTCCCTCCCCCACTCGGCACCCCCAAAATGCTCAGCACCACCCCCTTCCCACTAAACTGGTTAGGGTTTCTCTTAGCACCATGAGGATGTTTTCCCCTACCCCCACTCCAGGATGACTCTAGAGGGGGCCTGAGTCCTATCTATCTTAAGATGGAAAAACCCCAGGAGATGCTGCAGGACTGGGTCAAGAAAAAAGTCCTCCCCAGGACTTATGATCCTGAGCAGGGGTGGAGGTTGTGCATCTCCATCCGTCTTCCCCAACAGACACCGACACAGACATACATACAGACTCACAGACACGCTGGAGAGGAGGGAACCCACCGTGATTAGGGAAGGGGGAGGGGGAGGATGTAAGGAGATGCTTGGGATCTAGGCGTCCTGGAGGCGGCGCCAGGTAACCAGGCTCCCCCAACCCCACTAACCCCCCCCAACACCCCCTCCGCCCGGGGCCGCAGCAGCCCCTCCCCCCGGCCCCGCCCCCGCCCATCCCCGCCATCCCCCCGCCCCCGGGCCGCCCCCCG